>JAPYKE020000663.1:0-49341 GCA_028554795.2 Sinohyriopsis cumingii | reverse complement strand
TCATAATAGGAGCTTGTTGTTTCCATGGTTACCACGTGCATCCAGGGTATCAATTTGGTGGTTTTTACATATGACAATCATAATGGAGTCTTTTTATCATGGTTTGCATGTGATTTTGGAGAAAAATTCTATACCAAAGACAGATGGGGATGGTTTTATACACTGAAGAGTGGAAGTAGATAGCTCAGGCCATAGGGAAGAGAGCACAGTATGGCCTGATGGCAGAATTTCATATGATGGTACCCATAGATTGGCTTGTATGGTTAAATACCATTTAACACATGCAATAATTCCCCAAAATGGGGTGGGGTGGGGTAGATTTTATATGTAAGCCACTTATGTCACAATCACTTATGTATCAGTACTGATCATTTAACTTTAGAGACACACTCAGCAGATCAAAGCAGAGAACATTGTAAAAATAAGGACTGGGCACAAAACTGCACATGCTGCATTGCCTCAACCTGTAAATTGAATTATTATATGTCGAGTCACATTGAATATCAATTATACTGGTCTTATGTCTTATCCTAGAATTAAACTCCTTGACACCTATTCTATGTTCAGCATGTTTCTCATATTGGTACATTACATTTTTGGGCAAACAGTATTGGAACTTTTCTGCATTCCTTTTGTTGAGGGAGTAGGGAGGGACATTTTCACTTAAAATAATAGTTTTCAATCCTTCATTCCCAATATAAGTCTGCAAAAGTCCTATCTGTATTGCATTCTTTACACAGGCAGTTTTTCTTCCCCAACCTACCTTCATACAGTTGAAACATTCTTGATGTATAACTGCATGGTGAACATACTGCTCTCTCCCACCAAACCAGATCTCTTTTTTCTTCATGTACCAAGTCCCATGATAGAAAACCTTTATACTCAGGGTGTTGCAACTTGTGGTCTCAGAACACATTATTCCAAATCTCAGCATTTGATTACTGCGTGCACTAAGTGATATGGGTTTTGTTCACCATATATGTTGTTGTGAATAAATGAAAACAAGCTTCATGTCAGAAATATGGTTCATATTTGAAACAAAAGCTATTTATTAAACCTACATTGCTCTGTTCTTACCATCAAGTAATAGTAAGGAATCATTTAGCTGTAAATTAGAGCTTGCTATTTGGTTTGCCAATTCAAGGCGTATTACCTCCCCTTTGACTGTAATTGAGTGATTGCAATGTTTGCTTTGTTTCTCTTTTGTTCAATAATGTATGCATTTTTTCAGCTTTATATTAAAAAGTAAGTAATTTAACACTGCTTATAGTGGAAAGTAGCCACAGTAATGATTTTGAGACTTTTTCTTAACTTTTTATGAGCTTTGGGTAAATGTAGGTATATATTTATGTATTAGACAACTTCAATATGCAATTCAATTCTATTACTTAAACTTAACAAGTAGTGTATTCAGTGACAATTGTTATCTGTGTCTGCATATTGCATAGAGACATGAACTTGTCTTGGCATAGCAAAGTTTTTCACACATTTCTCCACCTCCAGCATACTTAATAGCTTGAGTCATAACAGTTTGTGCATACACTTTCTGTCTCCAACATCAGTGATCAATGTCAGCATTATAGGAACTTTAGATAGCTTTTTCAAATTTGTCTCTTGCTGTCCTTATGTAACATACCTCATGTTGATGTGTTATTTGGGTTGATACACATCCCCCCCCCCCGTTGTGGGGAACATTACCAGGCTTGAAGAAATTACTCTGTCTATTCTTTGCTTATTCACCCTTCCCCATAGTTTTATACTAAAAAGTAGCACCATGTTATTTAATTATTCAGTATAATAAAGCTATTGGAACTCTTCCTTGGCTTTTATACCTTTTTATTAACATTTGGGGGTCATGAATCACATGTGATGATAGTTTAAATAAGTTTGGAATGTCAGCATCTCTTGATGCTTCATGGGTGTGTGTATTTGTTTTAGTCACAAAAGGGCAATGGCCTCTTATCATTTTGACCTGTCATGTGGCACACTTATTTGTTTTGTTTGATTGATGTGAATAGGGATTTCCCGTTATCTTATTTCTGTGAGAGTCAGCAAGAAAAGAAATGCAATTTTAAAAATTTAAAACATTTAAAACTTGTCTTATAGCCAGTGAGAGATGAAAATACAATGCGTCATGTAATTTGATACCCTGTGATGTCATACTTGCTGATGTCAGCATGCTTGTGTTTCTTTTGTGTAGCATGCATGCCATAGAAAGATAACATGAAAATACAAAGGCAGAAAACAATTATTTTTAATAACAAGAATAAGCCATTAATAAGTACAATACAACACAGCAACATGTGATGCGGATGCAATTTAACTATAGATATTGGTATCACATAAAATGCTATTGCACTATTATCCATGCACAAGCATGGCCAATTCTTTCTTACAATTATGCTCTAATATCAAGGAGTAAAATACAACTTTTTCAAAAAAAATTAAATCTGGTTATAGGACACACGGTACTAATTATACGGAAGAACTGTGAACCAGTCTAGAAATGGGTGAAGAAATGATAGAGCATTTACAGGTTTGGTGGTCCATAATTGGTTAATAATGAAAATTAAAATTTTAGGAAAAATATCTTTTGAGAGCTTGTCCTATATGTAATGTAAAAAAAATATTGACAAATTTCTACTGATACAATTTTAGCATTTTTTACAGGCTTGACTCAGGAGTACTCAATACTGAAAGTAGCACCTGATTCATTTGGTGCAGAATCAATAACACGTGTTTCATGCACATGTATGTAAACAAATTGCCTCGGGTCATATGGTGTTCTCCACACATAAGCTTGCACCAAGGTTAGATGTGCACGAAAAATTATAGGTGTCATTATCAGCACCCATAAATTTTAAGTTATTGAATTTTGAATATGACAGTGTTTCCATATGTTTACCATTGGAGTGGAATTAGTACCGTGAGTACTATATGCGACCTATACCATAATAGGAGCTTGTTGTTTCCATGGTTACCACGTGCATCCAGGGTATCAATTTGGTGGTTTTTACATATGACAATCATAATGGAGTCTTTTTATCATGGTTTGCATGTGATTTTGGAGAAAAATTCTATACCAAAGACAGATGGGGATGGTTTTATACACTGAAGAGTGGAAGTAGATAGCTCAGGCCATAGGGAAGAGAGCACAGTATGGCCTGATGGCAGAATTTCATATGATGGTACCCATAGATTGGCTTGTATGGTTAAATACCATTTAACACATGCAATAATTCCCCAAAATGGGGTGGGGTGGGGTAGATTTTATATGTAAGCCACTTATGTCACAATCACTTATGTATCAGTACTGATCATTTAACTTTAGAGACACACTCAGCAGATCAAAGCAGAGAACATTGTAAAAATAAGGACTGGGCACAAAACTGCACATGCTGCATTGCCTCAACCTGTAAATTGAATTATTATATGTCGAGTCACATTGAATATCAATTATACTGGTCTTATGTCTTATCCTAGAATTAAACTCCTTGACACCTATTCTATGTTCAGCATGTTTCTCATATTGGTACATTACATTTTTGGGCAAACAGTATTGGAACTTTTCTGCATTCCTTTTGTTGAGGGAGTAGGGAGGGACATTTTCACTTAAAATAATAGTTTTCAATCCTTCATTCCCAATATAAGTCTGCAAAAGTCCTATCTGTATTGCATTCTTTACACAGGCAGTTTTTCTTCCCCAACCTACCTTCATACAGTTGAAACATTCTTGATGTATAACTGCATGGTGAACATACTGCTCTCTCCCACCAAACCAGATCTCTTTTTTCTTCATGTACCAAGTCCCATGATAGAAAACCTTTATACTCAGGCTGTTGCAACTTGTGGTCTCAGAACACATTATTCCAAATCTCAGCATTTGATTACTGCGTGCACTAAGTGATATGGGTTTTGTTCACCATATATGTTGTTGTGAATAAATGAAAACAAGCTTCATGTCAGAAATATGGTTTCATATTTGAAACAAAAGCTATTTATTAAACCTACATTGCTCTGTTCTTACCATCAAGTAATAGCAAGGAATCATTTAGCTGTAAATTAGAGCTTGCTATTTGGTTTGCCAATTCAAGGCGTATTACCTCCCCTTTGACTGTAATTGAGTGATTGCAATGTTTGCTTTGTTTCTCTTTTGTTCAATAATGTATGCATTTTTTCAGCTTTATATTAAAAAGTAAGTAATTTAACACTGCTTATAGTGGAAAGTAGCCACAGTAATGATTTTGAGACTTTTTCTTAACTTTTTATGAGCTTTGGGGTAAATGTAGGTATATATTTATGTATTAGACAACTTCAATATGCAATTCAATTCTATTACTTAAACTTAACAAGTAGTGTATTCAGTGACAATTGTTATCTGTGTCTGCATATTGCATAAAGACATGAACTTGTCTTGGCATAGCAAAGTTTTTCACACATTTCTCCACCTCCAGCATACTTAATAGCTTGAGTCATAACAGTTTGTGCATACACTTTCTGTCTCCAACATCAGTGATCAATGTCAGCATTATAGGAACTTTAGATAGCTTTTTCAAATTTGTCTCTTGCTGTCCTTATGTAACATACCTCATGTTGATGTGTTATTTGGGTTGATACACATCCCCCCCCCCCGTTGTGGGGAACATTACCAGGCTTGAAGAAATTACTCTGTCTATTCTTTGCTTATTCACCCTTCCCCATAGTTTTATACTAAAAAGTAGCACCATGTTATTTAATTATTCAGTATAATAAAGCTATTGGAACTCTTCCTTGGCTTTTATACCTTTTTATTAACATTTGGGGGTCATGAATCACATGTGATGATAGTTTAAATAAGTTTGGAATGTCAGCATCTCTTGATGCTTCATGGGTGTGTGTATTTGTTTTAGTCACAAAAGGGCAATGGCCTCTTATCATTTTGACCTGTCATGTGGCACACTTATTTGTTTTGTTTGATTGATGTGAATAGGGATTTCCCGTTATCTTATTTCTGTGAGAGTCAGCAAGAAAAGAAATGCAATTTTAAAATTTAAAACATTTAAAACTTGTCTTATAGCCAGTGAGAGATGAAAATACAATGCGTCATGTAATTTGATACCCTGTGATGTCATACTTGCTGATGTCAGCATGCTTGTGTTTCTTTTGTGTAGCATGCATGCCATAGAAAGATAACATGAAAATACAAAGGCAGAAAACAATTATTTTAATAACAAGAATAAGCCATTAATAAGTACAATACAACACAGCAACATGTGATGCGGATGCAATTTAACTATAGATATTGGTATCACATAAAATGCTATTGCACTATTATCCATGCACAAGCATGGCCAATTCTTTCTTACAATTATGCTCTAATATCAAGGAGTAAAATACAACTTTTTCAAAAAAAATTAAATCTGGTTATAGGACACACGGTACTAATTATACGGAAGAACTGTGAACCAGTCTAGAAATGGGTGAAGAAATGATAGAGCATTTACAGGTTTGGTGGTCCATAATTGGTTAATAATGAAAATTAAAATTTTAGGAAAAATATCTTTTGAGAGCTTGTCCTATATGTAATGTAAAAAAAATATTGACAAATTTCTACTGATACAATTTTAGCATTTTTACAGGCTTGACTCAGGAGTACTCAATACTGAAAGTAGCACCTGATTCATTTGGTGCAGAATCAATAACACGTGTTTCATGCACATGTATGTAAACAAATTGCCTCGGGTCATATGGTGTTCTCCACACATAAGCTTGCACCAAGGTTAGATGTGCACGAAAAAATTATAGGTGTCATTATCAGCACCCATAAATTTTAAGTTATTGAATTTTGAATATGACAGTGTTTCCATATGTTTACCATTGGAGTGGAATTAGTACCGTGAGTACTATATGCGACCTATACCATAATAGGAGCTTGTTGTTTCCATGGTTACCACGTGCATCCAGGGTATCAATTTGGTGGTTTTTACATATGACAATCATAATGGAGTCTTTTTATCATGGTTTGCATGTGATTTTGGAGAAAAATTCTATACCAAAGACAGATGGGGATGGTTTTATACACTGAAGAGTGGAAGTAGATAGCTCAGGCCATAGGGAAGAGAGCACAGTATGGCCTGATGGCAGAATTTCATATGATGGTACCCATAGATTGGCTTGTATGGTTAAATACCATTTAACACATGCAATAATTCCCCAAAATGGGGTGGGGTGGGGTAGATTTTATATGTAAGCCACTTATGTCACAATCACTTATGTATCAGTACTGATCATTTAACTTTAGAGACACACTCAGCAGATCAAAGCAGAGAACATTGTAAAAATAAGGACTGGGCACAAAACTGCACATGCTGCATTGCCTCAACCTGTAAATTGAATTATTATATGTCGAGTCACATTGAATATCAATTATACTGGTCTTATGTCTTATCCTAGAATTAAACTCCTTGACACCTATTCTATGTTCAGCATGTTTCTCATATTGGTACATTACATTTTTGGGCAAACAGTATTGGAACTTTTCTGCATTCCTTTTGTTGAGGGAGTAGGGAGGGACATTTTCACTTAAAATAATAGTTTTCAATCCTTCATTCCCAATATAAGTCTGCAAAAGTCCTATCTGTATTGCATTCTTTACACAGGCAGTTTTTCTTCCCCAACCTACCTTCATACAGTTGAAACATTCTTGATGTATAACTGCATGGTGAACATACTGCTCTCTCCCACCAAACCAGATCTCTTTTTTCTTCATGTACCAAGTCCCATGATAGAAAACCTTTATACTCAGGGTGTTGCAAACTTGTGGTCTCAGAACACATTATTCCAAATCTCAGCATTTGATTACTGCGTGCACTAAGTGATATGGGTTTTGTTCACCATATATGTTGTTGTGAATAAATGAAAACAAGCTTCATGTCAGAAATATGGTTTCATATTTGAAACAAAAGCTATTTATTAAACCTACATTGCTCTGTTCTTACCATCAAGTAATAGTAAGGAATCATTTAGCTGTAAATTAGAGCTTGCTATTTGGTTTGCCAATTCAAGGCGTATTACCTCCCCTTTGACTGTAATTGAGTGATTGCAATGTTTGCTTTGTTTCTCTTTTGTTCAATAATGTATGCATTTTTTCAGCTTTATATTAAAAAGTAAGTAATTTAACACTGCTTATAGTGGAAAGTAGCCACAGTAATGATTTTGAGACTTTTTCTTAACTTTTTATGAGCTTTGGGTAAATGTAGGTATATATTTATGTATTAGACAACTTCAATATGCAATTCAATTCTATTACTTAAACTTAACAAGTAGTGTATTCAGTGACAATTGTTATCTGTGTCTGCATATTGCATAGAGACATGAACTTGTCTTGGCATAGCAAAGTTTTTCACACATTTCTCCACCTCCAGCATACTTAATAGCTTGAGTCATAACAGTTTGTGCATACACTTTCTGTCTCCAACATCAGTGATCAATGTCAGCATTATAGGAACTTTAGATAGCTTTTTCAAATTTGTCTCTTGCTGTCCTTATGTAACATACCTCATGTTGATGTGTTATTTGGGTTGATACACATCCCCCCCCCCCCCGTTGTGGGGAACATTACCAGGCTTGAAGAAATTACTCTGTCTATTCTTTGCTTATTCACCCTTCCCCATAGTTTTATACTAAAAAGTAGCACCATGTTATTTAATTATTCAGTATAATAAAGCTATTGGAACTCTTCCTTGGCTTTTATACCTTTTTATTAACATTTGGGGGTCATGAATCACATGTGATGATAGTTTAAATAAGTTTGGAATGTCAGCATCTCTTGATGCTTCATGGGTGTGTGTATTTGTTTTAGTCACAAAAGGGCAATGGCCTCTTATCATTTTGACCTGTCATGTGGCACACTTATTTGTTTTGTTTGATTGATGTGAATAGGGATTTCCCGTTATCTTATTTCTGTGAGAGTCAGCAAGAAAAGAAATGCAATTTTAAAATTTAAAACATTTAAAACTTGTCTTATAGCCAGTGAGAGATGAAAAATACAATGCGTCATGTAATTTGATACCCTGTGATGTCATACTTGCTGATGTCAGCATGCTTGTGTTTCTTTTGTGTAGCATGCATGCCATAGAAAGATAACATGAAAATACAAAGGCAGAAAACAATTATTTTAATAACAAGAATAAGCCATTAATAAGTACAATACAACACAGCAACATGTGATGCGGATGCAATTTAACTATAGATATTGGTATCACATAAAATGCTATTGCACTATTATCCATGCACAAGCATGGCCAATTCTTTCTTACAATTATGCTCTAATATCAAGGAGTAAAATACAACTTTTTCAAAAAAAATTAAATCTGGTTATAGGACACACGGTACTAATTATACGGAAGAACTGTGAACCAGTCTAGAAATGGGTGAAGAAATGATAGAGCATTTACAGGTTTGGTGGTCCATAATTGGTTAATAATGAAAATTAAAATTTTAGGAAAAATATCTTTTGAGAGCTTGTCCTATATGTAATGTAAAAAAAATATTGACAAATTTCTACTGATACAATTTTAGCATTTTTACAGGCTTGACTCAGGAGTACTCAATACTGAAAGTAGCACCTGATTCATTTGGTGCAGAATCAATAACACGTGTTTCATGCACATGTATGTAAACAAATTGCCTCGGGTCATATGGTGTTCTCCACACATAAGCTTGCACCAAGGTTAGATGTGCACGAAAAATTATAGGTGTCATTATCAGCACCCATAAATTTTAAGTTATTGAATTTTGAATATGACAGTGTTTCCATATGTTTACCATTGGAGTGGAATTAGTACCGTGAGTACTATATGCGACCTATACCATAATAGGAGCTTGTTGTTTCCATGGTTACCACGTGCATCCAGGGTATCAATTTGGTGGTTTTTACATATGACAATCATAATGGAGTCTTTTTATCATGGTTTGCATGTGATTTTGGAGAAAAATTCTATACCAAAGACAGATGGGGATGGTTTTATACACTGAAGAGTGGAAGTAGATAGCTCAGGCCATAGGGAAGAGAGCACAGTATGGCCTGATGGCAGAATTTCATATGATGGTACCCATAGATTGGCTTGTATGGTTAAATACCATTTAACACATGCAATAATTCCCCAAAATGGGGTGGGGTGGGGTAGATTTTATATGTAAGCCACTTATGTCACAATCACTTATGTATCAGTACTGATCATTTAACTTTAGAGACACACTCAGCAGATCAAAGCAGAGAACATTGTAAAAATAAGGACTGGGCACAAAACTGCACATGCTGCATTGCCTCAACCTGTAAATTGAATTATTATATGTCGAGTCACATTGAATATCAATTATACTGGTCTTATGTCTTATCCTAGAATTAAACTCCTTGACACCTATTCTATGTTCAGCATGTTTCTCATATTGGTACATTACATTTTTGGGCAAACAGTATTGGAACTTTTCTGCATTCCTTTTGTTGAGGGAGTAGGGAGGGACATTTTCACTTAAAATAATAGTTTTCAATCCTTCATTCCCAATATAAGTCTGCAAAAGTCCTATCTGTATTGCATTCTTTACACAGGCAGTTTTTCTTCCCCAACCTACCTTCATACAGTTGAAACATTCTTGATGTATAACTGCATGGTGAACATACTGCTCTCTCCCACCAAACCAGATCTCTTTTTTCTTCATGTACCAAGTCCCATGATAGAAAACCTTTATACTCAGGCTGTTGCAACTTGTGGTCTCAGAACACATTATTCCAAATCTCAGCATTTGATTACTGCGTGCACTAAGTGATATGGGTTTTGTTCACCATATATGTTGTTGTGAATAAATGAAAACAAGCTTCATGTCAGAAATATGGTTTCATATTTGAAACAAAAGCTATTTATTAAACCTACATTGCTCTGTTCTTACCATCAAGTAATAGTAAGGAATCATTTAGCTGTAAATTAGAGCTTGCTATTTGGTTTGCCAATTCAAGGCGTATTACCTCCCTTTGACTGTAATTGAGTGATTGCAATGTTTGCTTTGTTTCTCTTTTGTTCAATAATGTATGCATTTTTTCAGCTTTATATTAAAAAGTAAGTAATTTAACACTGCTTATAGTGGAAAGTAGCCACAGTAATGATTTTGAGACTTTTTCTTAACTTTTTATGAGCTTTGGGTAAATGTAGGTATATATTTATGTATTAGACAACTTCAATATGCAATTCAATTCTATTACTTAAACTTAACAAGTAGTGTATTCAGTGACAATTGTTATCTGTGTCTGCATATTGCATAGAGACATGAACTTGTCTTGGCATAGCAAAGTTTTTCACACATTTCTCCACCTCCAGCATACTTAATAGCTTGAGTCATAACAGTTTGTGCATACACTTTCTGTCTCCAACATCAGTGATCAATGTCAGCATTATAGGAACTTTAGATAGCTTTTTCAAATTTGTCTCTTGCTGTCCTTATGTAACATACCTCATGTTGATGTGTTATTTGGGTTGATACACATCCCCCCCCCCCGTTGTGGGGAACATTACCAGGCTTGAAGAAATTACTCTGTCTATTCTTTGCTTATTCACCCTTCCCCATAGTTTTATACTAAAAAGTAGCACCATGTTATTTAATTATTCAGTATAATAAAGCTATTGGAACTCTTCCTTGGCTTTTATACCTTTTTATTAACATTTGGGGGTCATGAATCACATGTGATGATAGTTTAAATAAGTTTGGAATGTCAGCATCTCTTGATGCTTCATGGGTGTGTGTATTTGTTTTAGTCACAAAAGGGCAATGGCCTCTTATCATTTTGACCTGTCATGTGGCACACTTATTTGTTTTGTTTGATTGATGTGAATAGGGATTTCCCGTTATCTTATTTCTGTGAGAGTCAGCAAGAAAAGAAATGCAATTTTAAAATTTAAAACATTTAAAACTTGTCTTATAGCCAGTGAGAGATGAAAATACAATGCGTCATGTAATTTGATACCCTGTGATGTCATACTTGCTGATGTCAGCATGCTTGTGTTTCTTTTGTGTAGCATGCATGCCATAGAAAGATAACATGAAAATACAAAGGCAGAAAACAATTATTTTAATAACAAGAATAAGCCATTAATAAGTACAATACAACACAGCAACATGTGATGCGGATGCAATTTAACTATAGATATTGGTATCACATAAAATGCTATTGCACTATTATCCATGCACAAGCATGGCCAATTCTTTCTTACAATTATGCTCTAATATCAAGGAGTAAAATACAACTTTTTCAAAAAAAATTAAATCTGGTTATAGGACACACGGTACTAATTATACGGAAGAACTGTGAACCAGTCTAGAAATGGGTGAAGAAATGATAGAGCATTTACAGGTTTGGTGGTCCATAATTGGTTAATAATGAAAATTAAAATTTTAGGAAAAATATCTTTTGAGAGCTTGTCCTATATGTAATGTAAAAAAAATATTGACAAATTTCTACTGATACAATTTTAGCATTTTTACAGGCTTGACTCAGGAGTACTCAATACTGAAAGTAGCACCTGATTCATTTGGTGCAGAATCAATAACACGTGTTTCATGCACATGTATGTAAACAAATTGCCTCGGGTCATATGGTGTTCTCCACACATAAGCTTGCACCAAGGTTAGATGTGCACGAAAAATTATAGGTGTCATTATCAGCACCCATAAATTTTAAGTTATTGAATTTTGAATATGACAGTGTTTCCATATGTTTACCATTGGAGTGGAATTAGTACCGTGAGTACTATATGCGACCTATACCATAATAGGAGCTTGTTGTTTCCATGGTTACCACGTGCATCCAGGGTATCAATTTGGTGGTTTTTACATATGACAATCATAATGGAGTCTTTTTATCATGGTTTGCATGTGATTTTGGAGAAAAATTCTATACCAAAGACAGATGGGGATGGTTTTATACACTGAAGAGTGGAAGTAGATAGCTCAGGCCATAGGGAAGAGAGCACAGTATGGCCTGATGGCAGAATTTCATATGATGGTACCCATAGATTGGCTTGTATGGTTAAATACCATTTAACACATGCAATAATTCCCCAAAATGGGGTGGGGTGGGGTAGATTTTATATGTAAGCCACTTATGTCACAATCACTTATGTATCAGTACTGATCATTTAACTTTAGAGACACACTCAGCAGATCAAAGCAGAGAACATTGTAAAAATAAGGACTGGGCACAAAACTGCACATGCTGCATTGCCTCAACCTGTAAATTGAATTATTATATGTCGAGTCACATTGAATATCAATTATACCGGTCTTATGTCTTATCCTAGAATTAAACTCCTTGACACCTATTCTATGTTCAGCATGTTTCTCATATTGGTACATTACATTTTTGGGCAAACAGTATTGGAACTTTTCTGCATTCCTTTTGTTGAGGGAGTAGGGAGGGACATTTTCACTTAAAATAATAGTTTTCAATCCTTCATTCCCAATATAAGTCTGCAAAAGTCCTATCTGTATTGCATTCTTTACACAGGCAGTTTTTCTTCCCCAACCTACCTTCATACAGTTGAAACATTCTTGATGTATAACTGCATGGTGAACATACTGCTCTCTCCCACCAAACCAGATCTCTTTTTTCTTCATGTACCAAGTCCCATGATAGAAAACCTTTATACTCAGGCTGTTGCAACTTGTGGTCTCAGAACACATTATTCCAAATCTCAGCATTTGATTACTGCGTGCACTAAGTGATATGGGTTTTGTTCACCATATATGTTGTTGTGAATAAATGAAAACAAGCTTCATGTCAGAAATATGGTTTCATATTTGAAACAAAAGCTATTTATTAAACCTACATTGCTCTGTTCTTACCATCAAGTAATAGTAAGGAATCATTTAGCTGTAAATTAGAGCTTGCTATTTGGTTTGCCAATTCAAGGCGTATTACCTCCCCTTTGACTGTAATTGAGTGATTGCAATGTTTGCTTTGTTTCTCTTTTGTTCAATAATGTATGCATTTTTTCAGCTTTATATTAAAAAGTAAGTAATTTAACACTGCTTATAGTGGAAAGTAGCCACAGTAATGATTTTGAGACTTTTTCTTAACTTTTTATGAGCTTTGGGTAAATGTAGGTATATATTTATGTATTAGACAACTTCAATATGCAATTCAATTCTATTACTTAAACTTAACAAGTAGTGTATTCAGTGACAATTGTTATCTGTGTCTGCATATTGCATAGAGACATGAACTTGTCTTGGCATAGCAAAGTTTTTCACACATTTCTCCACCTCCAGCATACTTAATAGCTTGAGTCATAACAGTTTGTGCATACACTTTCTGTCTCCAACATCAGTGATCAATGTCAGCATTATAGGAACTTTAGATAGCTTTTTCAAATTTGTCTCTTGCTGTCCTTATGTAACATACCTCATGTTGATGTGTTATTTGGGTTGATACACATCCCCCCCCCCCGTTGTGGGGAACATTACCAGGCTTGAAGAAATTACTCTGTCTATTCTTTGCTTATTCACCCTTCCCCATAGTTTTATACTAAAAAGTAGCACCATGTTATTTAATTATTCAGTATAATAAAGCTATTGGAACTCTTCCTTGGCTTTTATACCTTTTTATTAACATTTGGGGGTCATGAATCACATGTGATGATAGTTTAAATAAGTTTGGAATGTCAGCATCTCTTGATGCTTCATGGGTGTGTGTATTTGTTTTAGTCACAAAAGGGCAATGGCCTCTTATCATTTTGACCTGTCATGTGGCACACTTATTTGTTTTGTTTGATTGATGTGAATAGGGATTTCCCGTTATCTTATTTCTGTGAGAGTCAGCAAGAAAAGAAATGCAATTTTAAAATTTAAAACATTTAAAACTTGTCTTATAGCCAGTGAGAGATGAAAATACAATGCGTCATGTAATTTGATACCCTGTGACGTCATACTTGCTGATGTCAGCATGCTTGTGTTTCTTTTGTGTAGCATGCATGCCATAGAAAGATAACATGAAAATACAAAGGCAGAAAACAATTATTTTAATAACAAGAATAAGCCATTAATAAGTACAATACAACACAGCAACATGTGATGCGGATGCAATTTAACTATAGATATTGGTATCACATAAAATGCTATTGCACTATTATCCATGCACAAGCATGGCCAATTCTTTCTTACAATTATGCTCTAATATCAAGGAGTAAAATACAACTTTTTCAAAAAAAATTAAATCTGGTTATAGGACACACGGTACTAATTATACGGAAGAACTGTGAACCAGTCTAGAAATGGGTGAAGAAATGATAGAGCATTTACAGGTTTGGTGGTCCATAATTGGTTAATAATGAAAATTAAAATTTTAGGAAAAATATCTTTTGAGAGCTTGTCCTATATGTAATGTAAAAAAAATATTGACAAATTTCTACTGATACAATTTTAGCATTTTTACAGGCTTGACTCAGGAGTACTCAATACTGAAAGTAGCACCTGATTCATTTGGTGCAGAATCAATAACACGTGTTTCATGCACATGTATGTAAACAAATTGCCTCGGGTCATATGGTGTTCTCCACACATAAGCTTGCACCAAGGTTAGATGTGCACGAAAAATTATAGGTGTCATTATCAGCACCCATAAATTTTAAGTTATTGAATTTTGAATATGACAGTGTTTCCATATGTTTACCATTGGAGTGGAATTAGTACCGTGAGTACTATATGCGACCTATACCATAATAGGAGCTTGTTGTTTCCATGGTTACCACGTGCATCCAGGGTATCAATTTGGTGGTTTTTACATATGACAATCATAATGGAGTCTTTTTATCATGGTTTGCATGTGATTTTGGAGAAAAATTCTATACCAAAGACAGATGGGGATGGTTTTATACACTGAAGAGTGGAAGTAGATAGCTCAGGCCATAGGGAAGAGAGCACAGTATGGCCTGATGGCAGAATTTCATATGATGGTACCCATAGATTGGCTTGTATGGTTAAATACCATTTAACACATGCAATAATTCCCCAAAATGGGGTGGGGTGGGGTAGATTTTATATGTAAGCCACTTATGTCACAATCACTTATGTATCAGTACTGATCATTTAACTTTAGAGACACACTCAGCAGATCAAAGCAGAGAACATTGTAAAAATAAGGACTGGGCACAAAACTGCACATGCTGCATTGCCTCAACCTGTAAATTGAATTATTATATGTCGAGTCACATTGAATATCAATTATACCGGTCTTATGTCTTATCCTAGAATTAAACTCCTTGACACCTATTCTATGTTCAGCATGTTTCTCATATTGGTACATTACATTTTTGGGCAAACAGTATTGGAACTTTTCTGCATTCCTTTTGTTGAGGGAGTAGGGAGGGACATTTTCACTTAAAATAATAGTTTTCAATCCTTCATTCCCAATATAAGTCTGCAAAAGTCCTATCTGTATTGCATTCTTTACACAGGCAGTTTTTCTTCCCCAACCTACCTTCATACAGTTGAAACATTCTTGATGTATAACTGCATGGTGAACATACTGCTCTCTCCCACCAAACCAGATCTCTTTTTTCTTCATGTACCAAGTCCCATGATAGAAAACCTTTATACTCAGGGTGTTGCAACTTGTGGTCTCAGAACACATTATTCCAAATCTCAGCATTTGATTACTGCGTGCACTAAGTGATATGGGTTTTGTTCACCATATATGTTGTTGTGAATAAATGAAAACAAGCTTCATGTCAGAAATATGGTTTCATATTTGAAACAAAAGCTATTTATTAAACCTACATTGCTCTGTTCTTACCATCAAGTAATAGTAAGGAATCATTTAGCTGTAAATTAGAGCTTGCTATTTGGTTTGCCAATTCAAGGCGTATTACCTCCCCTTTGACTGTAATTGAGTGATTGCAATGTTTGCTTTGTTTCTCTTTTGTTCAATAATGTATGCATTTTTTCAGCTTTATATTAAAAAGTAAGTAATTTAACACTGCTTATAGTGGAAAGTAGCCACAGTAATGATTTTGAGACTTTTTCTTAACTTTTTATGAGCTTTGGGTAAATGTAGGTATATATTTATGTATTAGACAACTTCAATATGCAATTCAATTCTATTACTTAAACTTAACAAGTAGTGTATTCAGTGACAATTGTTATCTGTGTCTGCATATTGCATAGAGACATGAACTTGTCTTGGCATAGCAAAGTTTTTCACACATTTCTCCACCTCCAGCATACTTAATAGCTTGAGTCATAACAGTTTGTGCATACACTTTCTGTCTCCAACATCAGTGATCAATGTCAGCATTATAGGAACTTTAGATAGCTTTTTCAAATTTGTCTCTTGCTGTCCTTATGTAACATACCTCATGTTGATGTGTTATTTGGGTTGATACACATCCCCCCCCCCGTTGTGGGGAACATTACCAGGCTTGAAGAAATTACTCTGTCTATTCTTTGCTTATTCACCCTTCCCCATAGTTTTATACTAAAAAGTAGCACCATGTTATTTAATTATTCAGTATAATAAAGCTATTGGAACTCTTCCTTGGCTTTTATACCTTTTTATTAACATTTGGGGGTCATGAATCACATGTGATGATAGTTTAAATAAGTTTGGAATGTCAGCATCTCTTGATGCTTCATGGGTGTGTGTATTTGTTTTAGTCACAAAAGGGCAATGGCCTCTTATCATTTTGACCTGTCATGTGGCACACTTATTTGTTTTGTTTGATTGATGTGAATAGGGATTTCCCGTTATCTTATTTCTGTGAGAGTCAGCAAGAAAAGAAATGCAATTTTAAAATTTAAAACATTTAAAACTTGTCTTATAGCCAGTGAGAGATGAAAATACAATGCGTCATGTAATTTGATACCCTGTGACGTCATACTTGCTGATGTCAGCATGCTTGTGTTTCTTTTGTGTAGCATGCATGCCATAGAAAGATAACATGAAAATACAAAGGCAGAAAACAATTATTTTAATAACAAGAATAAGCCATTAATAAGTACAATACAACACAGCAACATGTGATGCGGATGCAATTTAACTATAGATATTGGTATCACATAAAATGCTATTGCACTATTATCCATGCACAAGCATGGCCAATTCTTTCTTACAATTATGCTCTAATATCAAGGAGTAAAATACAACTTTTTCAAAAAAAATTAAATCTGGTTATAGGACACACGGTACTAATTATACGGAAGAACTGTGAACCAGTCTAGAAATGGGTGAAGAAATGATAGAGCATTTACAGGTTTGTTGGTCCATAATTGGTTAATAATGAAAATTAAAATTTTAGGAAAAATATCTTTTGAGAGCTTGTCCTATATGTAATGTAAAAAAAATATTGACAAATTTCTACTGATACAATTTTAGCATTTTTACAGGCTTGACTCAGGAGTACTCAATACTGAAAGTAGCACCTGATTCATTTGGTGCAGAATCAATAACACGTGTTTCATGCACATGTATGTAAACAAATTGCCTCGGGTCATATGGTGTTCTCCACACATAAGCTTGTACCAAGGTTAGATGTGCACGAAAAATTATAGGTGTCATTATCAGCACCCATAAATTTTAAGTTATTGAATTTTGAATATGACAGTGTTTCCATATGTTTACCATTGGAGTGGAATTAGTACCGTGAGTACTATATGCGACCTATACCATAATAGGAGCTTGTTGTTTCCATGGTTACCACGTGCATCCAGGGTATCAATTTGGTGGTTTTTACATATGACAATCATAATGGAGTCTTTTTATCATGGTTTGCATGTGATTTTGGAGAAAAATTCTATACCAAAGACAGATGGGGATGGTTTTATACACTGAAGAGTGGAAGTAGATAGCTCAGGCCATAGGGAAGAGAGCACAGTATGGCCTGATGGCAGAATTTCATATGATGGTACCCATAGATTGGCTTGTATGGTTAAATACCATTTAACACATGCAATAATTCCCCAAAATGGGGTGGGGTGGGGTAGATTTTATATGTAAGCCACTTATGTCACAATCACTTATGTATCAGTACTGATCATTTAACTTTAGAGACACACTCAGCAGATCAAAGCAGAGAACATTGTAAAAATAAGGACTGGGCACAAAACTGCACATGCTGCATTGCCTCAACCTGTAAATTGAATTATTATATGTCGAGTCACATTGAATATCAATTATACCGGTCTTATGTCTTATCCTAGAATTAAACTCCTTGACACCTATTCTATGTTCAGCATGTTTCTCATATTGGTACATTACATTTTTGGGCAAACAGTATTGGAACTTTTCTGCATTCCTTTTGTTGAGGGAGTAGGGAGGGACATTTTCACTTAAAATAATAGTTTTCAATCCTTCATTCCCAATATAAGTCTGCAAAAGTCCTATCTGTATTGCATTCTTTACACAGGCAGTTTTTCTTCCCCAACCTACCTTCATACAGTTGAAACATTCTTGATGTATAACTGCATGGTGAACATACTGCTCTCTCCCACCAAACCAGATCTCTTTTTTCTTCATGTACCAAGTCCCATGATAGAAAACCTTTATACTCAGGGTGTTGCAACTTGTGGTCTCAGAACACATTATTCCAAATCTCAGCATTTGATTACTGCGTGCACTAAGTGATATGGGTTTTGTTCACCATATATGTTGTTGTGAATAAATGAAAACAAGCTTCATGTCAGAAATATGGTTTCATATTTGAAACAAAAGCTATTTATTAAACCTACATTGCTCTGTTCTTACCATCAAGTAATAGCAAGGAATCATTTAGCTGTAAATTAGAGCTTGCTATTTGGTTTGCCAATTCAAGGCGTATTACCTCCCCTTTGACTGTAATTGAGTGATTGCAATGTTTGCTTTGTTTCTCTTTTGTTCAATAATGTATGCATTTTTTCAGCTTTATATTAAAAAGTAAGTAATTTAACACTGCTTATAGTGGAAAGTAGCCACAGTAATGATTTTGAGACTTTTTCTTAACTTTTTATGAGCTTTGGGTAAATGTAGGTATATATTTATGTATTAGACAACTTCAATATGCAATTCAATTCTATTACTTAAACTTAACAAGTAGTGTATTCAGTGACAATTGTTATCTGTGTCTGCATATTGCATAGAGACATGAACTTGTCTTGGCATAGCAAAGTTTTTCACACATTTCTCCACCTCCAGCATACTTAATAGCTTGAGTCATAACAGTTTGTGCATACACTTTCTGTCTCCAACATCAGTGATCAATGTCAGCATTATAGGAACTTTAGATAGCTTTTTCAAATTTGTCTCTTGCTGTCCTTATGTAACATACCTCATGTTGATGTGTTATTTGGGTTGATACACATCCCCCCCCCCGTTGTGGGGAACATTACCAGGCTTGAAGAAATTACTCTGTCTATTCTTTGCTTATTCACCCTTCCCCATAGTTTTATACTAAAAAGTAGCACCATGTTATTTAATTATTCAGTATAATAAAGCTATTGGAACTCTTCCTTGGCTTTTATACCTTTTTATTAACATTTGGGGGTCATGAATCACATGTGATGATAGTTTAAATAAGTTTGGAATGTCAGCATCTCTTGATGCTTCATGGGTGTGTGTATTTGTTTTAGTCACAAAAGGGCAATGGCCTCTTATCATTTTGACCTGTCATGTGGCACACTTATTTGTTTTGTTTGATTGATGTGAATAGGGATTTCCCGTTATCTTATTTCTGTGAGAGTCAGCAAGAAAAGAAATGCAATTTTAAAATTTAAAACATTTAAAACTTGTCTTATAGCCAGTGAGAGATGAAAATACAATGCGTCATGTAATTTGATACCCTGTGATGTCATACTTGCTGATGTCAGCATGCTTGTGTTTCTTTTGTGTAGCATGCATGCCATAGAAAGATAACATGAAAATACAAAGGCAGAAAACAATTATTTTAATAACAAGAATAAGCCATTAATAAGTACAATACAACACAGCAACATGTGATGCGGATGCAATTTAACTATAGATATTGGTATCACATAAAATGCTATTGCACTATTATCCATGCACAAGCATGGCCAATTCTTTCTTACAATTATGCTCTAATATCAAGGAGTAAAATACAACTTTTTCAAAAAAAATTAAATCTGGTTATAGGACACACGGTACTAATTATACGGAAGAACTGTGAACCAGTCTAGAAATGGGTGAAGAAATGATAGAGCATTTACAGGTTTGGTGGTCCATAATTGGTTAATAATGAAAATTAAAATTTTAGGAAAAATATCTTTTGAGAGCTTGTCCTATATGTAATGTAAAAAAAATATTGACAAATTTCTACTGATACAATTTTAGCATTTTTACAGGCTTGACTCAGGAGTACTCAATACTGAAAGTAGCACCTGATTCATTTGGTGCAGAATCAATAACACGTGTTTCATGCACATGTATGTAAACAAATTGCCTCGGGTCATATGGTGTTCTCCACACATAAGCTTGCACCAAGGTTAGATGTGCACGAAAAATTATAGGTGTCATTATCAGCACCCATAAATTTTAAGTTATTGAATTTTGAATATGACAGTGTTTCCATATGTTTACCATTGGAGTGGAATTAGTACCGTGAGTACTATATGCGACCTATACCATAATAGGAGCTTGTTGTTTCCATGGTTACCACGTGCATCCAGGGTATCAATTTGGTGGTTTTTACATATGACAATCATAATGGAGTCTTTTTATCATGGTTTGCATGTGATTTTGGAGAAAAATTCTATACCAAAGACAGATGGGGATGGTTTTATACACTGAAGAGTGGAAGTAGATAGCTCAGGCCATAGGGAAGAGAGCACAGTATGGCCTGATGGCAGAATTTCATATGATGGTACCCATAGATTGGCTTGTATGGTTAAATACCATTTAACACATGCAATAATTCCCCAAAATGGGGTGGGGTGGGGTAGATTTTATATGTAAGCCACTTATGTCACAATCACTTATGTATCAGTACTGATCATTTAACTTTAGAGACACACTCAGCAGATCAAAGCAGAGAACATTGTAAAAATAAGGACTGGGCACAAAACTGCACATGCTGCATTGCCTCAACCTGTAAATTGAATTATTATATGTCGAGTCACATTGAATATCAATTATACCGGTCTTATGTCTTATCCTAGAATTAAACTCCTTGACACCTATTCTATGTTCAGCATGTTTCTCATATTGGTACATTACATTTTTGGGCAAACAGTATTGGAACTTTTCTGCATTCCTTTTGTTGAGGGAGTAGGGAGGGACATTTTCACTTAAAATAATAGTTTTCAATCCTTCATTCCCAATATAAGTCTGCAAAAGTCCTATCTGTATTGCATTCTTTACACAGGCAGTTTTTCTTCCCCAACCTACCTTCATACAGTTGAAACATTCTTGATGTATAACTGCATGGTGAACATACTGCTCTCTCCCACCAAACCAGATCTCTTTTTTCTTCATGTACCAAGTCCCATGATAGAAAACCTTTATACTCAGGCTGTTGCAACTTGTGGTCTCAGAACACATTATTCCAAATCTCAGCATTTGATTACTGCGTGCACTAAGTGATATGGGTTTTGTTCACCATATATGTTGTTGTGAATAAATGAAAACAAGCTTCATGTCAGAAATATGGTTTCATATTTGAAACAAAAGCTATTTATTAAACCTACATTGCTCTGTTCTTACCATCAAGTAATAGTAAGGAATCATTTAGCTGTAAATTAGAGCTTGCTATTTGGTTTGCCAATTCAAGGCGTATTACCTCCCCTTTGACTGTAATTGAGTGATTGCAATGTTTGCTTTGTTTCTCTTTTGTTCAATAATGTATGCATTTTTTCAGCTTTATATTAAAAAGTAAGTAATTTAACACTGCTTATAGTGGAAAGTAGCCACAGTAATGATTTTGAGACTTTTTCTTAACTTTTTATGAGCTTTGGGTAAATGTAGGTATATATTTATGTATTAGACAACTTCAATATGCAATTCAATTCTATTACTTAAACTTAACAAGTAGTGTATTCAGTGACAATTGTTATCTGTGTCTGCATATTGCATAGAGACATGAACTTGTCTTGGCATAGCAAAGTTTTTCACACATTTCTCCACCTCCAGCATACTTAATAGCTTGAGTCATAACAGTTTGTGCATACACTTTCTGTCTCCAACATCAGTGATCAATGTCAGCATTATAGGAACTTTAGATAGCTTTTTCAAATTTGTCTCTTGCTGTCCTTATGTAACATACCTCATGTTGATGTGTTATTTGGGTTGATACACATCCCCCCCCCCCGTTGTGGGGAACATTACCAGGCTTGAAGAAATTACTCTGTCTATTCTTTGCTTATTCACCCTTCCCCATAGTTTTATACTAAAAAGTAGCACCATGTTATTTAATTATTCAGTATAATAAAGCTATTGGAACTCTTCCTTGGCTTTTATACCTTTTTATTAACATTTGGGGGTCATGAATCACATGTGATGATAGTTTAAATAAGTTTGGAATGTCAGCATCTCTTGATGCTTCATGGGTGTGTGTATTTGTTTTAGTCACAAAAGGGCAATGGCCTCTTATCATTTTGACCTGTCATGTGGCACACTTATTTGTTTTGTTTGATTGATGTGAATAGGGATTTCCCGTTATCTTATTTCTGTGAGAGTCAGCAAGAAAAGAAATGCAATTTTAAAATTTAAAACATTTAAAACTTGTCTTATAGCCAGTGAGAGATGAAAATACAATGCGTCATGTAATTTGATACCCTGTGATGTCATACTTGCTGATGTCAGCATGCTTGTGTTTCTTTTGTGTAGCATGCATGCCATAGAAAGATAACATGAAAATACAAAGGCAGAAAACAATTATTTTAATAACAAGAATAAGCCATTAATAAGTACAATACAACACAGCAACATGTGATGCGGATGCAATTTAACTATAGATATTGGTATCACATAAAATGCTATTGCACTATTATCCATGCACAAGCATGGCCAATTCTTTCTTACAATTATGCTCTAATATCAAGGAGTAAAATACAACTTTTTCAAAAAAAATTAAATCTGGTTATAGGACACACGGTACTAATTATACGGAAGAACTGTGAACCAGTCTAGAAATGGGTGAAGAAATGATAGAGCATTTACAGGTTTGGTGGTCCATAATTGGTTAATAATGAAAATTAAAATTTTAGGAAAAATATCTTTTGAGAGCTTGTCCTATATGTAATGTAAAAAAAATATTGACAAATTTCTACTGATACAATTTTAGCATTTTTACAGGCTTGACTCAGGAGTACTCAATACTGAAAGTAGCACCTGATTCATTTGGTGCAGAATCAATAACACGTGTTTCATGCACATGTATGTAAACAAATTGCCTCGGGTCATATGGTGTTCTCCACACATAAGCTTGCACCAAGGTTAGATGTGCACGAAAAATTATAGGTGTCATTATCAGCACCCATAAATTTTAAGTTATTGAATTTTGAATATGACAGTGTTTCCATATGTTTACCATTGGAGTGGAATTAGTACCGTGAGTACTATATGCGACCTATACCATAATAGGAGCTTGTTGTTTCCATGGTTACCACGTGCATCCAGGGTATCAATTTGGTGGTTTTTACATATGACAATCATAATGGAGTCTTTTTATCATGGTTTGCATGTGATTTTGGAGAAAAATTCTATACCAAAGACAGATGGGGATGGTTTTATACACTGAAGAGTGGAAGTAGATAGCTCAGGCCATAGGGAAGAGAGCACAGTATGGCCTGATGGCAGAATTTCATATGATGGTACCCATAGATTGGCTTGTATGGTTAAATACCATTTAACACATGCAATAATTCCCCAAAATGGGGTGGGGTGGGGTAGATTTTATATGTAAGCCACTTATGTCACAATCACTTATGTATCAGTACTGATCATTTAACTTTAGAGACACACTCAGCAGATCAAAGCAGAGAACATTGTAAAAATAAGGACTGGGCACAAAACTGCACATGCTGCATTGCCTCAACCTGTAAATTGAATTATTATATGTCGAGTCACATTGAATATCAATTATACTGGTCTTATGTCTTATCCTAGAATTAAACTCCTTGACACCTATTCTATGTTCAGCATGTTTCTCATATTGGTACATTACATTTTTGGGCAAACAGTATTGGAACTTTTCTGCATTCCTTTTGTTGAGGGAGTAGGGAGGGACATTTTCACTTAAAATAATAGTTTTCAATCCTTCATTCCCAATATAAGTCTGCAAAAGTCCTATCTGTATTGCATTCTTTACACAGGCAGTTTTTCTTCCCCAACCTACCTTCATACAGTTGAAACATTCTTGATGTATAACTGCATGGTGAACATACTGCTCTCTCCCACCAAACCAGATCTCTTTTTTCTTCATGTACCAAGTCCCATGATAGAAAACCTTTATACTCAGGCTGTTGCAACTTGTGGTCTCAGAACACATTATTCCAAATCTCAGCATTTGATTACTGCGTGCACTAAGTGATATGGGTTTTGTTCACCATATATGTTGTTGTGAATAAATGAAAACAAGCTTCATGTCAGAAATATGGTTTCATATTTGAAACAAAAGCTATTTATTAAACCTACATTGCTCTGTTCTTACCATCAAGTAATAGTAAGGAATCATTTAGCTGTAAATTAGAGCTTGCTATTTGGTTTGCCAATTCAAGGCGTATTACCTCCCCTTTGACTGTAATTGAGTGATTGCAATGTTTGCTTTGTTTCTCTTTTGTTCAATAATGTATGCATTTTTTCAGCTTTATATTAAAAAGTAAGTAATTTAACACTGCTTATAGTGGAAAGTAGCCACAGTAATGATTTTGAGACTTTTTCTTAACTTTTTATGAGCTTTGGGTAAATGTAGGTATATATTTATGTATTAGACAACTTCAATATGCAATTCAATTCTATTACTTAAACTTAACAAGTAGTGTATTCAGTGACAATTGTTATCTGTGTCTGCATATTGCATAGAGACATGAACTTGTCTTGGCATAGCAAAGTTTTTCACACATTTCTCCACCTCCAGCATACTTAATAGCTTGAGTCATAACAGTTTGTGCATACACTTTCTGTCTCCAACATCAGTGATCAATGTCAGCATTATAGGAACTTTAGATAGCTTTTTCAAATTTGTCTCTTGCTGTCCTTATGTAACATACCTCATGTTGATGTGTTATTTGGGTTGATACACATCCCCCCCCCCCGTTGTGGGGAACATTACCAGGCTTGAAGAAATTACTCTGTCTATTCTTTGCTTATTCACCCTTCCCCATAGTTTTATACTAAAAAGTAGCACCATGTTATTTAATTATTCAGTATAATAAAGCTATTGGAACTCTTCCTTGGCTTTTATACCTTTTTATTAACATTTGGGGGTCATGAATCACATGTGATGATAGTTTAAATAAGTTTGGAATGTCAGCATCTCTTGATGCTTCATGGGTGTGTGTATTTGTTTTAGTCACAAAAGGGCAATGGCCTCTTATCATTTTGACCTGTCATGTGGCACACTTATTTGTTTTGTTTGATTGATGTGAATAGGGATTTCCCGTTATCTTATTTCTGTGAGAGTCAGCAAGAAAAGAAATGCAATTTTAAAATTTAAAACATTTAAAACTTGTCTTATAGCCAGTGAGAGATGAAAATACAATGCGTCATGTAATTT
The DNA here is from genome assembly GCA_028554795.2 of Sinohyriopsis cumingii. Lineage (NCBI taxonomy): Eukaryota > Metazoa > Mollusca > Bivalvia > Unionida > Unionidae > Sinohyriopsis > Sinohyriopsis cumingii. The sequence continues at coordinate 23,617 of JAPYKE020000663.1, read as the reverse complement.
GATACCCTGTGATGTCATACTTGCTGATGTCAGCATGCTTGTGTTTCTTTTGTGTAGCATGCATGCCATAGAAAGATAACATGAAAATACAAAGGCAGAAAACAATTATTTTAATAACAAGAATAAGCCATTAATAAGTACAATACAACACAGCAACATGTGATGCGGATGCAATTTAACTATAGATATTGGTATCACATAAAATGCTATTGCACTATTATCCATGCACAAGCATGGCCAATTCTTTCTTACAATTATGCTCTAATATCAAGGAGTAAAATACAACTTTTTCAAAAAAAATTAAATCTGGTTATAGGACACACGGTACTAATTATACGGAAGAACTGTGAACCAGTCTAGAAATGGGTGAAGAAATGATAGAGCATTTACAGGTTTGGTGGTCCATAATTGGTTAATAATGAAAATTAAAATTTTAGGAAAAATATCTTTTGAGAGCTTGTCCTATATGTAATGTAAAAAAAATATTGACAAATTTCTACTGATACAATTTTAGCATTTTTACAGGCTTGACTCAGGAGTACTCAATACTGAAAGTAGCACCTGATTCATTTGGTGCAGAATCAATAACACGTGTTTCATGCACATGTATGTAAACAAATTGCCTCGGGTCATATGGTGTTCTCCACACATAAGCTTGTACCAAGGTTAGATGTGCACGAAAAATTATAGGTGTCATTATCAGCACCCATAAATTTTAAGTTATTGAATTTTGAATATGACAGTGTTTCCATATGTTTACCATTGGAGTGGAATTAGTACCGTGAGTACTATATGCGACCTATACCATAATAGGAGCTTGTTGTTTCCATGGTTACCACGTGCATCCAGGGTATCAATTTGGTGGTTTTTACATATGACAATCATAATGGAGTCTTTTTATCATGGTTTGCATGTGATTTTGGAGAAAAATTCTATACCAAAGACAGATGGGGATGGTTTTATACACTGAAGAGTGGAAGTAGATAGCTCAGGCCATAGGGAAGAGAGCACAGTATGGCCTGATGGCAGAATTTCATATGATGGTACCCATAGATTGGCTTGTATGGTTAAATACCATTTAACACATGCAATAATTCCCCAAAATGGGGTGGGGTGGGGTAGATTTTATATGTAAGCCACTTATGTCACAATCACTTATGTATCAGTACTGATCATTTAACTTTAGAGACACACTCAGCAGATCAAAGCAGAGAACATTGTAAAAATAAGGACTGGGCACAAAACTGCACATGCTGCATTGCCTCAACCTGTAAATTGAATTATTATATGTCGAGTCACATTGAATATCAATTATACTGGTCTTATGTCTTATCCTAGAATTAAACTCCTTGACACCTATTCTATGTTCAGCATGTTTCTCATATTGGTACATTACATTTTTGGGCAAACAGTATTGGAACTTTTCTGCATTCCTTTTGTTGAGGGAGTAGGGAGGGACATTTTCACTTAAAATAATAGTTTTCAATCCTTCATTCCCAATATAAGTCTGCAAAAGTCCTATCTGTATTGCATTCTTTACACAGGCAGTTTTTCTTCCCCAACCTACCTTCATACAGTTGAAACATTCTTGATGTATAACTGCATGGTGAACATACTGCTCTCTCCCACCAAACCAGATCTCTTTTTTCTTCATGTACCAAGTCCCATGATAGAAAACCTTTATACTCAGGCTGTTGCAACTTGTGGTCTCAGAACACATTATTCCAAATCTCAGCATTTGATTACTGCGTGCACTAAGTGATATGGGTTTTGTTCACCATATATGTTGTTGTGAATAAATGAAAACAAGCTTCATGTCAGAAATATGGTTTCATATTTGAAACAAAAGCTATTTATTAAACCTACATTGCTCTGTTCTTACCATCAAGTAATAGTAAGGAATCATTTAGCTGTAAATTAGAGCTTGCTATTTGGTTTGCCAATTCAAGGCGTATTACCTCCCCTTTGACTGTAATTGAGTGATTGCAATGTTTGCTTTGTTTCTCTTTTGTTCAATAATGTATGCATTTTTTCAGCTTTATATTAAAAAGTAAGTAATTTAACACTGCTTATAGTGGAAAGTAGCCACAGTAATGATTTTGAGACTTTTTCTTAACTTTTTATGAGCTTTGGGTAAATGTAGGTATATATTTATGTATTAGACAACTTCAATATGCAATTCAATTCTATTACTTAAACTTAACAAGTAGTGTATTCAGTGACAATTGTTATCTGTGTCTGCATATTGCATAGAGACATGAACTTGTCTTGGCATAGCAAAGTTTTTCACACATTTCTCCACCTCCAGCATACTTAATAGCTTGAGTCATAACAGTTTGTGCATACACTTTCTGTCTCCAACATCAGTGATCAATGTCAGCATTATAGGAACTTTAGATAGCTTTTTCAAATTTGTCTCTTGCTGTCCTTATGTAACATACCTCATGTTGATGTGTTATTTGGGTTGATACACATCCCCCCCCCCGTTGTGGGGAACATTACCAGGCTTGAAGAAATTACTCTGTCTATTCTTTGCTTATTCACCCTTCCCCATAGTTTTATACTAAAAAGTAGCACCATGTTATTTAATTATTCAGTATAATAAAGCTATTGGAACTCTTCCTTGGCTTTTATACCTTTTTATTAACATTTGGGGGTCATGAATCACATGTGATGATAGTTTAAATAAGTTTGGAATGTCAGCATCTCTTGATGCTTCATGGGTGTGTGTATTTGTTTTAGTCACAAAAGGGCAATGGCCTCTTATCATTTTGACCTGTCATGTGGCACACTTATTTGTTTTGTTTGATTGATGTGAATAGGGATTTCCCGTTATCTTATTTCTGTGAGAGTCAGCAAGAAAAGAAATGCAATTTTAAAATTTAAAACATTTAAAACTTGTCTTATAGCCAGTGAGAGATGAAAATACAATGCGTCATGTAATTTGATACCCTGTGACGTCATACTTGCTGATGTCAGCATGCTTGTGTTTCTTTTGTGTAGCATGCATGCCATAGAAAGATAACATGAAAATACAAAGGCAGAAAACAATTATTTTAATAACAAGAATAAGCCATTAATAAGTACAATACAACACAGCAACATGTGATGCGGATGCAATTTAACTATAGATATTGGTATCACATAAAATGCTATTGCACTATTATCCATGCACAAGCATGGCCAATTCTTTCTTACAATTATGCTCTAATATCAAGGAGTAAAATACAACTTTTTCAAAAAAAATTAAATCTGGTTATAGGACACACGGTACTAATTATACGGAAGAACTGTGAACCAGTCTAGAAATGGGTGAAGAAATGATAGAGCATTTACAGGTTTGTTGGTCCATAATTGGTTAATAATGAAAATTAAAATTTTAGGAAAAATATCTTTTGAGAGCTTGTCCTATATGTAATGTAAAAAAAATATTGACAAATTTCTACTGATACAATTTTAGCATTTTTACAGGCTTGACTCAGGAGTACTCAATACTGAAAGTAGCACCTGATTCATTTGGTGCAGAATCAATAACACGTGTTTCATGCACATGTATGTAAACAAATTGCCTCGGGTCATATGGTGTTCTCCACACATAAGCTTGTACCAAGGTTAGATGTGCACGAAAAATTATAGGTGTCATTATCAGCACCCATAAATTTTAAGTTATTGAATTTTGAATATGACAGTGTTTCCATATGTTTACCATTGGAGTGGAATTAGTACCGTGAGTACTATATGCGACCTATACCATAATAGGAGCTTGTTGTTTCCATGGTTACCACGTGCATCCAGGGTATCAATTTGGTGGTTTTTACATATGACAATCATAATGGAGTCTTTTTATCATGGTTTGCATGTGATTTTGGAGAAAAATTCTATACCAAAGACAGATGGGGATGGTTTTATACACTGAAGAGTGGAAGTAGATAGCTCAGGCCATAGGGAAGAGAGCACAGTATGGCCTGATGGCAGAATTTCATATGATGGTACCCATAGATTGGCTTGTATGGTTAAATACCATTTAACACATGCAATAATTCCCCAAAATGGGGTGGGGTGGGGTAGATTTTATATGTAAGCCACTTATGTCACAATCACTTATGTATCAGTACTGATCATTTAACTTTAGAGACACACTCAGCAGATCAAAGCAGAGAACATTGTAAAAATAAGGACTGGGCACAAAACTGCACATGCTGCATTGCCTCAACCTGTAAATTGAATTATTATATGTCGAGTCACATTGAATATCAATTATACCGGTCTTATGTCTTATCCTAGAATTAAACTCCTTGACACCTATTCTATGTTCAGCATGTTTCTCATATTGGTACATTACATTTTTGGGCAAACAGTATTGGAACTTTTCTGCATTCCTTTTGTTGAGGGAGTAGGGAGGGACATTTTCACTTAAAATAATAGTTTTCAATCCTTCATTCCCAATATAAGTCTGCAAAAGTCCTATCTGTATTGCATTCTTTACACAGGCAGTTTTTCTTCCCCAACCTACCTTCATACAGTTGAAACATTCTTGATGTATAACTGCATGGTGAACATACTGCTCTCTCCCACCAAACCAGATCTCTTTTTTCTTCATGTACCAAGTCCCATGATAGAAAACCTTTATACTCAGGGTGTTGCAACTTGTGGTCTCAGAACACATTATTCCAAATCTCAGCATTTGATTACTGCGTGCACTAAGTGATATGGGTTTTGTTCACCATATATGTTGTTGTGAATAAATGAAAACAAGCTTCATGTCAGAAATATGGTTTCATATTTGAAACAAAAGCTATTTATTAAACCTACATTGCTCTGTTCTTACCATCAAGTAATAGCAAGGAATCATTTAGCTGTAAATTAGAGCTTGCTATTTGGTTTGCCAATTCAAGGCGTATTACCTCCCCTTTGACTGTAATTGAGTGATTGCAATGTTTGCTTTGTTTCTCTTTTGTTCAATAATGTATGCATTTTTTCAGCTTTATATTAAAAAGTAAGTAATTTAACACTGCTTATAGTGGAAAGTAGCCACAGTAATGATTTTGAGACTTTTTCTTAACTTTTTATGAGCTTTGGGTAAATGTAGGTATATATTTATGTATTAGACAACTTCAATATGCAATTCAATTCTATTACTTAAACTTAACAAGTAGTGTATTCAGTGACAATTGTTATCTGTGTCTGCATATTGCATAAAGACATGAACTTGTCTTGGCATAGCAAAGTTTTTCACACATTTCTCCACCTCCAGCATACTTAATAGCTTGAGTCATAACAGTTTGTGCATACACTTTCTGTCTCCAACATCAGTGATCAATGTCAGCATTATAGGAACTTTAGATAGCTTTTTCAAATTTGTCTCTTGCTGTCCTTATGTAACATACCTCATGTTGATGTGTTATTTGGGTTGATACACATCCCCCCCCCGTTGTGGGGAACATTACCAGGCTTGAAGAAATTACTCTGTCTATTCTTTGCTTATTCACCCTTCCCCATAGTTTTATACTAAAAAGTAGCACCATGTTATTTAATTATTCAGTATAATAAAGCTATTGGAACTCTTCCTTGGCTTTTATACCTTTTTATTAACATTTGGGGGTCATGAATCACATGTGATGATAGTTTAAATAAGTTTGGAATGTCAGCATCTCTTGATGCTTCATGGGTGTGTGTATTTGTTTTAGTCACAAAAGGGCAATGGCCTCTTATCATTTTGACCTGTCATGTGGCACACTTATTTGTTTTGTTTGATTGATGTGAATAGGGATTTCCCGTTATCTTATTTCTGTGAGAGTCAGCAAGAAAAGAAATGCAATTTTAAAATTTAAAACATTTAAAACTTGTCTTATAGCCAGTGAGAGATGAAAATACAATGCGTCATGTAATTTGATACCCTGTGATGTCATACTTGCTGATGTCAGCATGCTTGTGTTTCTTTTGTGTAGCATGCATGCCATAGAAAGATAACATGAAAATACAAAGGCAGAAAACAATTATTTTAATAACAAGAATAAGCCATTAATAAGTACAATACAACACAGCAACATGTGATGCGGATGCAATTTAACTATAGATATTGGTATCACATAAAATGCTATTGCACTATTATCCATGCACAAGCATGGCCAATTCTTTCTTACAATTATGCTCTAATATCAAGGAGTAAAATACAACTTTTTCAAAAAAAATTAAATCTGGTTATAGGACACACGGTACTAATTATACGGAAGAACTGTGAACCAGTCTAGAAATGGGTGAAGAAATGATAGAGCATTTACAGGTTTGGTGGTCCATAATTGGTTAATAATGAAAATTAAAATTTTAGGAAAAATATCTTTTGAGAGCTTGTCCTATATGTAATGTAAAAAAAATATTGACAAATTTCTACTGATACAATTTTAGCATTTTTACAGGCTTGACTCAGGAGTACTCAATACTGAAAGTAGCACCTGATTCATTTGGTGCAGAATCAATAACACGTGTTTCATGCACATGTATGTAAACAAATTGCCTCGGGTCATATGGTGTTCTCCACACATAAGCTTGTACCAAGGTTAGATGTGCACGAAAAATTATAGGTGTCATTATCAGCACCCATAAATTTTAAGTTATTGAATTTTGAATATGACAGTGTTTCCATATGTTTACCATTGGAGTGGAATTAGTACCGTGAGTACTATATGCGACCTATACCATAATAGGAGCTTGTTGTTTCCATGGTTACCACGTGCATCCAGGGTATCAATTTGGTGGTTTTTACATATGACAATCATAATGGAGTCTTTTTATCATGGTTTGCATGTGATTTTGGAGAAAAATTCTATACCAAAGACAGATGGGGATGGTTTTATACACTGAAGAGTGGAAGTAGATAGCTCAGGCCATAGGGAAGAGAGCACAGTATGGCCTGATGGCAGAATTTCATATGATGGTACCCATAGATTGGCTTGTATGGTTAAATACCATTTAACACATGCAATAATTCCCCAAAATGGGGTGGGGTGGGGTAGATTTTATATGTAAGCCACTTATGTCACAATCACTTATGTATCAGTACTGATCATTTAACTTTAGAGACACACTCAGCAGATCAAAGCAGAGAACATTGTAAAAATAAGGACTGGGCACAAAACTGCACATGCTGCATTGCCTCAACCTGTAAATTGAATTATTATATGTCGAGTCACATTGAATATCAATTATACTGGTCTTATGTCTTATCCTAGAATTAAACTCCTTGACACCTATTCTATGTTCAGCATGTTTCTCATATTGGTACATTACATTTTTGGGCAAACAGTATTGGAACTTTTCTGCATTCCTTTTGTTGAGGGAGTAGGGAGGGACATTTTCACTTAAAATAATAGTTTTCAATCCTTCATTCCCAATATAAGTCTGCAAAAGTCCTATCTGTATTGCATTCTTTACACAGGCAGTTTTTCTTCCCCAACCTACCTTCATACAGTTGAAACATTCTTGATGTATAACTGCATGGTGAACATACTGCTCTCTCCCACCAAACCAGATCTCTTTTTTCTTCATGTACCAAGTCCCATGATAGAAAACCTTTATACTCAGGCTGTTGCAACTTGTGGTCTCAGAACACATTATTCCAAATCTCAGCATTTGATTACTGCGTGCACTAAGTGATATGGGTTTTGTTCACCATATATGTTGTTGTGAATAAATGAAAACAAGCTTCATGTCAGAAATATGGTTTCATATTTGAAACAAAAGCTATTTATTAAACCTACATTGCTCTGTTCTTACCATCAAGTAATAGTAAGGAATCATTTAGCTGTAAATTAGAGCTTGCTATTTGGTTTGCCAATTCAAGGCGTATTACCTCCCCTTTGACTGTAATTGAGTGATTGCAATGTTTGCTTTGTTTCTCTTTTGTTCAATAATGTATGCATTTTTTCAGCTTTATATTAAAAAGTAAGTAATTTAACACTGCTTATAGTGGAAAGTAGCCACAGTAATGATTTTGAGACTTTTTCTTAACTTTTTATGAGCTTTGGGTAAATGTAGGTATATATTTATGTATTAGACAACTTCAATATGCAATTCAATTCTATTACTTAAACTTAACAAGTAGTGTATTCAGTGACAATTGTTATCTGTGTCTGCATATTGCATAGAGACATGAACTTGTCTTGGCATAGCAAAGTTTTTCACACATTTCTCCACCTCCAGCATACTTAATAGCTTGAGTCATAACAGTTTGTGCATACACTTTCTGTCTCCAACATCAGTGATCAATGTCAGCATTATAGGAACTTTAGATAGCTTTTTCAAATTTGTCTCTTGCTGTCCTTATGTAACATACCTCATGTTGATGTGTTATTTGGGTTGATACACATCCCCCCCCCCGTTGTGGGGAACATTACCAGGCTTGAAGAAATTACTCTGTCTATTCTTTGCTTATTCACCCTTCCCCATAGTTTTATACTAAAAAGTAGCACCATGTTATTTAATTATTCAGTATAATAAAGCTATTGGAACTCTTCCTTGGCTTTTATACCTTTTTATTAACATTTGGGGGTCATGAATCACATGTGATGATAGTTTAAATAAGTTTGGAATGTCAGCATCTCTTGATGCTTCATGGGTGTGTGTATTTGTTTTAGTCACAAAAGGGCAATGGCCTCTTATCATTTTGACCTGTCATGTGGCACACTTATTTGTTTTGTTTGATTGATGTGAATAGGGATTTCCCGTTATCTTATTTCTGTGAGAGTCAGCAAGAAAAGAAATGCAATTTTAAAATTTAAAACATTTAAAACTTGTCTTATAGCCAGTGAGAGATGAAAATACAATGCGTCATGTAATTTGATACCCTGTGACGTCATACTTGCTGATGTCAGCATGCTTGTGTTTCTTTTGTGTAGCATGCATGCCATAGAAAGATAACATGAAAATACAAAGGCAGAAAACAATTATTTTAATAACAAGAATAAGCCATTAATAAGTACAATACAACACAGCAACATGTGATGCGGATGCAATTTAACTATAGATATTGGTATCACATAAAATGCTATTGCACTATTATCCATGCACAAGCATGGCCAATTCTTTCTTACAATTATGCTCTAATATCAAGGAGTAAAATACAACTTTTTCAAAAAAAATTAAATCTGGTTATAGGACACACGGTACTAATTATACGGAAGAACTGTGAACCAGTCTAGAAATGGGTGAAGAAATGATAGAGCATTTACAGGTTTGTTGGTCCATAATTGGTTAATAATGAAAATTAAAATTTTAGGAAAAATATCTTTTGAGAGCTTGTCCTATATGTAATGTAAAAAAAATATTGACAAATTTCTACTGATACAATTTTAGCATTTTTACAGGCTTGACTCAGGAGTACTCAATACTGAAAGTAGCACCTGATTCATTTGGTGCAGAATCAATAACACGTGTTTCATGCACATGTATGTAAACAAATTGCCTCGGGTCATATGGTGTTCTCCACACATAAGCTTGTACCAAGGTTAGATGTGCACGAAAAATTATAGGTGTCATTATCAGCACCCATAAATTTTAAGTTATTGAATTTTGAATATGACAGTGTTTCCATATGTTTACCATTGGAGTGGAATTAGTACCGTGAGTACTATATGCGACCTATACCATAATAGGAGCTTGTTGTTTCCATGGTTACCACGTGCATCCAGGGTATCAATTTGGTGGTTTTTACATATGACAATCATAATGGAGTCTTTTTATCATGGTTTGCATGTGATTTTGGAGAAAAATTCTATACCAAAGACAGATGGGGATGGTTTTATACACTGAAGAGTGGAAGTAGATAGCTCAGGCCATAGGGAAGAGAGCACAGTATGGCCTGATGGCAGAATTTCATATGATGGTACCCATAGATTGGCTTGTATGGTTAAATACCATTTAACACATGCAATAATTCCCCAAAATGGGGTGGGGTGGGGTAGATTTTATATGTAAGCCACTTATGTCACAATCACTTATGTATCAGTACTGATCATTTAACTTTAGAGACACACTCAGCAGATCAAAGCAGAGAACATTGTAAAAATAAGGACTGGGCACAAAACTGCACATGCTGCATTGCCTCAACCTGTAAATTGAATTATTATATGTCGAGTCACATTGAATATCAATTATACCGGTCTTATGTCTTATCCTAGAATTAAACTCCTTGACACCTATTCTATGTTCAGCATGTTTCTCATATTGGTACATTACATTTTTGGGCAAACAGTATTGGAACTTTTCTGCATTCCTTTTGTTGAGGGAGTAGGGAGGGACATTTTCACTTAAAATAATAGTTTTCAATCCTTCATTCCCAATATAAGTCTGCAAAAGTCCTATCTGTATTGCATTCTTTACACAGGCAGTTTTTCTTCCCCAACCTACCTTCATACAGTTGAAACATTCTTGATGTATAACTGCATGGTGAACATACTGCTCTCTCCCACCAAACCAGATCTCTTTTTTCTTCATGTACCAAGTCCCATGATAGAAAACCTTTATACTCAGGGTGTTGCAACTTGTGGTCTCAGAACACATTATTCCAAATCTCAGCATTTGATTACTGCGTGCACTAAGTGATATGGGTTTTGTTCACCATATATGTTGTTGTGAATAAATGAAAACAAGCTTCATGTCAGAAATATGGTTTCATATTTGAAACAAAAGCTATTTATTAAACCTACATTGCTCTGTTCTTACCATCAAGTAATAGCAAGGAATCATTTAGCTGTAAATTAGAGCTTGCTATTTGGTTTGCCAATTCAAGGCGTATTACCTCCCCTTTGACTGTAATTGAGTGATTGCAATGTTTGCTTTGTTTCTCTTTTGTTCAATAATGTATGCATTTTTTCAGCTTTATATTAAAAAGTAAGTAATTTAACACTGCTTATAGTGGAAAGTAGCCACAGTAATGATTTTGAGACTTTTTCTTAACTTTTTATGAGCTTTGGGTAAATGTAGGTATATATTTATGTATTAGACAACTTCAATATGCAATTCAATTCTATTACTTAAACTTAACAAGTAGTGTATTCAGTGACAATTGTTATCTGTGTCTGCATATTGCATAAAGACATGAACTTGTCTTGGCATAGCAAAGTTTTTCACACATTTCTCCACCTCCAGCATACTTAATAGCTTGAGTCATAACAGTTTGTGCATACACTTTCTGTCTCCAACATCAGTGATCAATGTCAGCATTATAGGAACTTTAGATAGCTTTTTCAAATTTGTCTCTTGCTGTCCTTATGTAACATACCTCATGTTGATGTGTTATTTGGGTTGATACACATCCCCCCCCCCGTTGTGGGGAACATTACCAGGCTTGAAGAAATTACTCTGTCTATTCTTTGCTTATTCACCCTTCCCCATAGTTTTATACTAAAAAGTAGCACCATGTTATTTAATTATTCAGTATAATAAAGCTATTGGAACTCTTCCTTGGCTTTTATACCTTTTTATTAACATTTGGGGGTCATGAATCACATGTGATGATAGTTTAAATAAGTTTGGAATGTCAGCATCTCTTGATGCTTCATGGGTGTGTGTATTTGTTTTAGTCACAAAAGGGCAATGGCCTCTTATCATTTTGACCTGTCATGTGGCACACTTATTTGTTTTGTTTGATTGATGTGAATAGGGATTTCCCGTTATCTTATTTCTGTGAGAGTCAGCAAGAAAAGAAATGCAATTTTAAAATTTAAAACATTTAAAACTTGTCTTATAGCCAGTGAGAGATGAAAATACAATGCGTCATGTAATTTGATACCCTGTGATGTCATACTTGCTGATGTCAGCATGCTTGTGTTTCTTTTGTGTAGCATGCATGCCATAGAAAGATAACATGAAAATACAAAGGCAGAAAACAATTATTTTAATAACAAGAATAAGCCATTAATAAGTACAATACAACACAGCAACATGTGATGCGGATGCAATTTAACTATAGATATTGGTATCACATAAAATGCTATTGCACTATTATCCATGCACAAGCATGGCCAATTCTTTCTTACAATTATGCTCTAATATCAAGGAGTAAAATACAACTTTTTCAAAAAAAATTAAATCTGGTTATAGGACACACGGTACTAATTATACGGAAGAACTGTGAACCAGTCTAGAAATGGGTGAAGAAATGATAGAGCATTTACAGGTTTGGTGGTCCATAATTGGTTAATAATGAAAATTAAAATTTTAGGAAAAATATCTTTTGAGAGCTTGTCCTATATGTAATGTAAAAAAAATATTGACAAATTTCTACTGATACAATTTTAGCATTTTTACAGGCTTGACTCAGGAGTACTCAATACTGAAAGTAGCACCTGATTCATTTGGTGCAGAATCAATAACACGTGTTTCATGCACATGTATGTAAACAAATTGCCTCGGGTCATATGGTGTTCTCCACACATAAGCTTGCACCAAGGTTAGATGTGCACGAAAAATTATAGGTGTCATTATCAGCACCCATAAATTTTAAGTTATTGAATTTTGAATATGACAGTGTTTCCATATGTTTACCATTGGAGTGGAATTAGTACCGTGAGTACTATATGCGACCTATACCATAATAGGAGCTTGTTGTTTCCATGGTTACCACGTGCATCCAGGGTATCAATTTGGTGGTTTTTACATATGACAATCATAATGGAGTCTTTTTATCATGGTTTGCATGTGATTTTGGAGAAAAATTCTATACCAAAGACAGATGGGGATGGTTTTATACACTGAAGAGTGGAAGTAGATAGCTCAGGCCATAGGGAAGAGAGCACAGTATGGCCTGATGGCAGAATTTCATATGATGGTACCCATAGATTGGCTTGTATGGTTAAATACCATTTAACACATGCAATAATTCCCCAAAATGGGGTGGGGTGGGGTAGATTTTATATGTAAGCCACTTATGTCACAATCACTTATGTATCAGTACTGATCATTTAACTTTAGAGACACACTCAGCAGATCAAAGCAGAGAACATTGTAAAAATAAGGACTGGGCACAAAACTGCACATGCTGCATTGCCTCAACCTGTAAATTGAATTATTATATGTCGAGTCACATTGAATATCAATTATACTGGTCTTATGTCTTATCCTAGAATTAAACTCCTTGACACCTATTCTATGTTCAGCATGTTTCTCATATTGGTACATTACATTTTTGGGCAAACAGTATTGGAACTTTTCTGCATTCCTTTTGTTGAGGGAGTAGGGAGGGACATTTTCACTTAAAATAATAGTTTTCAATCCTTCATTCCCAATATAAGTCTGCAAAAGTCCTATCTGTATTGCATTCTTTACACAGGCAGTTTTTCTTCCCCAACCTACCTTCATACAGTTGAAACATTCTTGATGTATAACTGCATGGTGAACATACTGCTCTCTCCCACCAAACCAGATCTCTTTTTTCTTCATGTACCAAGTCCCATGATAGAAAACCTTTATACTCAGGCTGTTGCAACTTGTGGTCTCAGAACACATTATTCCAAATCTCAGCATTTGATTACTGCGTGCACTAAGTGATATGGGTTTTGTTCACCATATATGTTGTTGTGAATAAATGAAAACAAGCTTCATGTCAGAAATATGGTTTCATATTTGAAACAAAAGCTATTTATTAAACCTACATTGCTCTGTTCTTACCATCAAGTAATAGTAAGGAATCATTTAGCTGTAAATTAGAGCTTGCTATTTGGTTTGCCAATTCAAGGCGTATTACCTCCCCTTTGACTGTAATTGAGTGATTGCAATGTTTGCTTTGTTTCTCTTTTGTTCAATAATGTATGCATTTTTTCAGCTTTATATTAAAAAGTAAGTAATTTAACACTGCTTATAGTGGAAAGTAGCCACAGTAATGATTTTGAGACTTTTTCTTAACTTTTTATGAGCTTTGGGTAAATGTAGGTATATATTTATGTATTAGACAACTTCAATATGCAATTCAATTCTATTACTTAAACTTAACAAGTAGTGTATTCAGTGACAATTGTTATCTGTGTCTGCATATTGCATAGAGACATGAACTTGTCTTGGCATAGCAAAGTTTTTCACACATTTCTCCACCTCCAGCATACTTAATAGCTTGAGTCATAACAGTTTGTGCATACACTTTCTGTCTCCAACATCAGTGATCAATGTCAGCATTATAGGAACTTTAGATAGCTTTTTCAAATTTGTCTCTTGCTGTCCTTATGTAACATACCTCATGTTGATGTGTTATTTGGGTTGATACACATCCCCCCCCCCCCGTTGTGGGGAACATTACCAGGCTTGAAGAAATTACTCTGTCTATTCTTTGCTTATTCACCCTTCCCCATAGTTTTATACTAAAAAGTAGCACCATGTTATTTAATTATTCAGTATAATAAAGCTATTGGAACTCTTCCTTGGCTTTTATACCTTTTTATTAACATTTGGGGGTCATGAATCACATGTGATGATAGTTTAAATAAGTTTGGAATGTCAGCATCTCTTGATGCTTCATGGGTGTGTGTATTTGTTTTAGTCACAAAAGGGCAATGGCCTCTTATCATTTTGACCTGTCATGTGGCACACTTATTTGTTTTGTTTGATTGATGTGAATAGGGATTTCCCGTTATCTTATTTCTGTGAGAGTCAGCAAGAAAAGAAATGCAATTTTAAAATTTAAAACATTTAAAACTTGTCTTATAGCCAGTGAGAGATGAAAATACAATGCGTCATGTAATTTGATACCCTGTGATGTCATACTTGCTGATGTCAGCATGCTTGTGTTTCTTTTGTGTAGCATGCATGCCATAGAAAGATAACATGAAAATACAAAGGCAGAAAACAATTATTTTAATAACAAGAATAAGCCATTAATAAGTACAATACAACACAGCAACATGTGATGCGGATGCAATTTAACTATAGATATTGGTATCACATAAAATGCTATTGCACTATTATCCATGCACAAGCATGGCCAATTCTTTCTTACAATTATGCTCTAATATCAAGGAGTAAAATACAACTTTTTCAAAAAAAATTAAATCTGGTTATAGGACACACGGTACTAATTATACGGAAGAACTGTGAACCAGTCTAGAAATGGGTGAAGAAATGATAGAGCATTTACAGGTTTGGTGGTCCATAATTGGTTAATAATGAAAATTAAAATTTTAGGAAAAATATCTTTTGAGAGCTTGTCCTATATGTAATGTAAAAAAAATATTGACAAATTTCTACTGATACAATTTTAGCATTTTTACAGGCTTGACTCAGGAGTACTCAATACTGAAAGTAGCACCTGATTCATTTGGTGCAGAATCAATAACACGTGTTTCATGCACATGTATGTAAACAAATTGCCTCGGGTCATATGGTGTTCTCCACACATAAGCTTGCACCAAGGTTAGATGTGCACGAAAAATTATAGGTGTCATTATCAGCACCCATAAATTTTAAGTTATTGAATTTTGAATATGACAGTGTTTCCATATGTTTACCATTGGAGTGGAATTAGTACCGTGAGTACTATATGCGACCTATACCATAATAGGAGCTTGTTGTTTCCATGGTTACCACGTGCATCCAGGGTATCAATTTGGTGGTTTTTACATATGACAATCATAATGGAGTCTTTTTATCATGGTTTGCATGTGATTTTGGAGAAAAATTCTATACCAAAGACAGATGGGGATGGTTTTATACACTGAAGAGTGGAAGTAGATAGCTCAGGCCATAGGGAAGAGAGCACAGTATGGCCTGATGGCAGAATTTCATATGATGGTACCCATAGATTGGCTTGTATGGTTAAATACCATTTAACACATGCAATAATTCCCCAAAATGGGGTGGGGTGGGGTAGATTTTATATGTAAGCCACTTATGTCACAATCACTTATGTATCAGTACTGATCATTTAACTTTAGAGACACACTCAGCAGATCAAAGCAGAGAACATTGTAAAAATAAGGACTGGGCACAAAACTGCACATGCTGCATTGCCTCAACCTGTAAATTGAATTATTATATGTCGAGTCACATTGAATATCAATTATACTGGTCTTATGTCTTATCCTAGAATTAAACTCCTTGACACCTATTCTATGTTCAGCATGTTTCTCATATTGGTACATTACATTTTTGGGCAAACAGTATTGGAACTTTTCTGCATTCCTTTTGTTGAGGGAGTAGGGAGGGACATTTTCACTTAAAATAATAGTTTTCAATCCTTCATTCCCAATATAAGTCTGCAAAAGTCCTATCTGTATTGCATTCTTTACACAGGCAGTTTTTCTTCCCCAACCTACCTTCATACAGTTGAAACATTCTTGATGTATAACTGCATGGTGAACATACTGCTCTCTCCCACCAAACCAGATCTCTTTTTTCTTCATGTACCAAGTCCCATGATAGAAAACCTTTATACTCAGGCTGTTGCAACTTGTGGTCTCAGAACACATTATTCCAAATCTCAGCATTTGATTACTGCGTGCACTAAGTGATATGGGTTTTGTTCACCATATATGTTGTTGTGAATAAATGAAAACAAGCTTCATGTCAGAAATATGGTTTCATATTTGAAACAAAAGCTATTTATTAAACCTACATTGCTCTGTTCTTACCATCAAGTAATAGTAAGGAATCATTTAGCTGTAAATTAGAGCTTGCTATTTGGTTTGCCAATTCAAGGCGTATTACCTCCCCTTTGACTGTAATTGAGTGATTGCAATGTTTGCTTTGTTTCTCTTTTGTTCAATAATGTATGCATTTTTTCAGCTTTATATTAAAAAGTAAGTAATTTAACACTGCTTATAGTGGAAAGTAGCCACAGTAATGATTTTGAGACTTTTTCTTAACTTTTTATGAGCTTTGGGTAAATGTAGGTATATATTTATGTATTAGACAACTTCAATATGCAATTCAATTCTATTACTTAAACTTAACAAGTAGTGTATTCAGTGACAATTGTTATCTGTGTCTGCATATTGCATAGAGACATGAACTTGTCTTGGCATAGCAAAGTTTTTCACACATTTCTCCACCTCCAGCATACTTAATAGCTTGAGTCATAACAGTTTGTGCATACACTTTCTGTCTCCAACATCAGTGATCAATGTCAGCATTATAGGAACTTTAGATAGCTTTTTCAAATTTGTCTCTTGCTGTCCTTATGTAACATACCTCATGTTGATGTGTTATTTGGGTTGATACACATCCCCCCCCCCCCGTTGTGGGGAACATTACCAGGCTTGAAGAAATTACTCTGTCTATTCTTTGCTTATTCACCCTTCCCCATAGTTTTATACTAAAAAGTAGCACCATGTTATTTAATTATTCAGTATAATAAAGCTATTGGAACTCTTCCTTGGCTTTTATACCTTTTTATTAACATTTGGGGGTCATGAATCACATGTGATGATAGTTTAAATAAGTTTGGAATGTCAGCATCTCTTGATGCTTCATGGGTGTGTGTATTTGTTTTAGTCACAAAAGGGCAATGGCCTCTTATCATTTTGACCTGTCATGTGGCACACTTATTTGTTTTGTTTGATTGATGTGAATAGGGATTTCCCGTTATCTTATTTCTGTGAGAGTCAGCAAGAAAAGAAATGCAATTTTAAAATTTAAAACATTTAAAACTTGTCTTATAGCCAGTGAGAGATGAAAATACAATGCGTCATGTAATTTGATACCCTGTGATGTCATACTTGCTGATGTCAGCATGCTTGTGTTTCTTTTGTGTAGCATGCATGCCATAGAAAGATAACATGAAAATACAAAGGCAGAAAACAATTATTTTAATAACAAGAATAAGCCATTAATAAGTACAATACAACACAGCAACATGTGATGCGGATGCAATTTAACTATAGATATTGGTATCACATAAAATGCTATTGCACTATTATCCATGCACAAGCATGGCCAATTCTTTCTTACAATTATGCTCTAATATCAAGGAGTAAAATACAACTTTTTCAAAAAAAATTAAATCTGGTTATAGGACACACGGTACTAATTATACGGAAGAACTGTGAACCAGTCTAGAAATGGGTGAAGAAATGATAGAGCATTTACAGGTTTGGTGGTCCATAATTGGTTAATAATGAAAATTAAAATTTTAGGAAAAATATCTTTTGAGAGCTTGTCCTATATGTAATGTAAAAAAAATATTGACAAATTTCTACTGATACAATTTTAGCATTTTTACAGGCTTGACTCAGGAGTACTCAATACTGAAAGTAGCACCTGATTCATTTGGTGCAGAATCAATAACACGTGTTTCATGCACATGTATGTAAACAAATTGCCTCGGGTCATATGGTGTTCTCCACACATAAGCTTGTACCAAGGTTAGATGTGCACGAAAAATTATAGGTGTCATTATCAGCACCCATAAATTTTAAGTTATTGAATTTTGAATATGACAGTGTTTCCATATGTTTACCATTGGAGTGGAATTAGTACCGTGAGTACTATATGCGACCTATACCATAATAGGAGCTTGTTGTTTCCATGGTTACCACGTGCATCCAGGGTATCAATTTGGTGGTTTTTACATATGACAATCATAATGGAGTCTTTTTATCATGGTTTGCATGTGATTTTGGAGAAAAATTCTATACCAAAGACAGATGGGGATGGTTTTATACACTGAAGAGTGGAAGTAGATAGCTCAGGCCATAGGGAAGAGAGCACAGTATGGCCTGATGGCAGAATTTCATATGATGGTACCCATAGATTGGCTTGTATGGTTAAATACCATTTAACACATGCAATAATTCCCCAAAATGGGGTGGGGTGGGGTAGATTTTATATGTAAGCCACTTATGTCACAATCACTTATGTATCAGTACTGATCATTTAACTTTAGAGACACACTCAGCAGATCAAAGCAGAGAACATTGTAAAAATAAGGACTGGGCACAAAACTGCACATGCTGCATTGCCTCAACCTGTAAATTGAATTATTATATGTCGAGTCACATTGAATATCAATTATACCGGTCTTATGTCTTATCCTAGAATTAAACTCCTTGACACCTATTCTATGTTCAGCATGTTTCTCATATTGGTACATTACATTTTTGGGCAAACAGTATTGGAACTTTTCTGCATTCCTTTTGTTGAGGGAGTAGGGAGGGACATTTTCACTTAAAATAATAGTTTTCAATCCTTCATTCCCAATATAAGTCTGCAAAAGTCCTATCTGTATTGCATTCTTTACACAGGCAGTTTTTCTTCCCCAACCTACCTTCATACAGTTGAAACATTCTTGATGTATAACTGCATGGTGAACATACTGCTCTCTCCCACCAAACCAGATCTCTTTTTTCTTCATGTACCAAGTCCCATGATAGAAAACCTTTATACTCAGGCTGTTGCAACTTGTGGTCTCAGAACACATTATTCCAAATCTCAGCATTTGATTACTGCGTGCACTAAGTGATATGGGTTTTGTTCACCATATATGTTGTTGTGAATAAATGAAAACAAGCTTCATGTCAGAAATATGGTTTCATATTTGAAACAAAAGCTATTTATTAAACCTACATTGCTCTGTTCTTACCATCAAGTAATAGCAAGGAATCATTTAGCTGTAAATTAGAGCTTGCTATTTGGTTTGCCAATTCAAGGCGTATTACCTCCCCTTTGACTGTAATTGAGTGATTGCAATGTTTGCTTTGTTTCTCTTTTGTTCAATAATGTATGCATTTTTTCAGCTTTATATTAAAAAGTAAGTAATTTAACACTGCTTATAGTGGAAAGTAGCCACAGTAATGATTTTGAGACTTTTTCTTAACTTTTTATGAGCTTTGGGTAAATGTAGGTATATATTTATGTATTAGACAACTTCAATATGCAATTCAATTCTATTACTTAAACTTAACAAGTAGTGTATTCAGTGACAATTGTTATCTGTGTCTGCATATTGCATAAAGACATGAACTTGTCTTGGCATAGCAAAGTTTTTCACACATTTCTCCACCTCCAGCATACTTAATAGCTTGAGTCATAACAGTTTGTGCATACACTTTCTGTCTCCAACATCAGTGATCAATGTCAGCATTATAGGAACTTTAGATAGCTTTTTCAAATTTGTCTCTTGCTGTCCTTATGTAACATACCTCATGTTGATGTGTTATTTGGGTTGATACACATCCCCCCCCCCGTTGTGGGGAACATTACCAGGCTTGAAGAAATTACTCTGTCTATTCTTTGCTTATTCACCCTTCCCCATAGTTTTATACTAAAAAGTAGCACCATGTTATTTAATTATTCAGTATAATAAAGCTATTGGAACTCTTCCTTGGCTTTTATACCTTTTTATTAACATTTGGGGGTCATGAATCACATGTGATGATAGTTTAAATAAGTTTGGAATGTCAGCATCTCTTGATGCTTCATGGGTGTGTGTATTTGTTTTAGTCACAAAAGGGCAATGGCCTCTTATCATTTTGACCTGTCATGTGGCACACTTATTTGTTTTGTTTGATTGATGTGAATAGGGATTTCCCGTTATCTTATTTCTGTGAGAGTCAGCAAGAAAAGAAATGCAATTTTAAAATTTAAAACATTTAAAACTTGTCTTATAGCCAGTGAGAGATGAAAATACAATGCGTCATGTAATTTGATACCCTGTGATGTCATACTTGCTGATGTCAGCATGCTTGTGTTTCTTTTGTGTAGCATGCATGCCATAGAAAGATAACATGAAAATACAAAGGCAGAAAACAATTATTTTAATAACAAGAATAAGCCATTAATAAGTACAATACAACACAGCAACATGTGATGCGGATGCAATTTAACTATAGATATTGGTATCACATAAAATGCTATTGCACTATTATCCATGCACAAGCATGGCCAATTCTTTCTTACAATTATGCTCTAATATCAAGGAGTAAAATACAACTTTTTCAAAAAAAATTAAATCTGGTTATAGGACACACGGTACTAATTATACGGAAGAACTGTGAACCAGTCTAGAAATGGGTGAAGAAATGATAGAGCATTTACAGGTTTGGTGGTCCATAATTGGTTAATAATGAAAATTAAAATTTTAGGAAAAATATCTTTTGAGAGCTTGTCCTATATGTAATGTAAAAAAAATATTGACAAATTTCTACTGATACAATTTTAGCATTTTTACAGGCTTGACTCAGGAGTACTCAATACTGAAAGTAGCACCTGATTCATTTGGTGCAGAATCAATAACACGTGTTTCATGCACATGTATGTAAACAAATTGCCTCGGGTCATATGGTGTTCTCCACACATAAGCTTGCACCAAGGTTAGATGTGCACGAAAAATTATAGGTGTCATTATCAGCACCCATAAATTTTAAGTTATTGAATTTTGAATATGACAGTGTTTCCATATGTTTACCATTGGAGTGGAATTAGTACCGTGAGTACTATATGCGACCTATACCATAATAGGAGCTTGTTGTTTCCATGGTTACCACGTGCATCCAGGGTATCAATTTGGTGGTTTTTACATATGACAATCATAATGGAGTCTTTTTATCATGGTTTGCATGTGATTTTGGAGAAAAATTCTATACCAAAGACAGATGGGGATGGTTTTATACACTGAAGAGTGGAAGTAGATAGCTCAGGCCATAGGGAAGAGAGCACAGTATGGCCTGATGGCAGAATTTCATATGATGGTACCCATAGATTGGCTTGTATGGTTAAATACCATTTAACACATGCAATAATTCCCCAAAATGGGGTGGGGTGGGGTAGATTTTATATGTAAGCCACTTATGTCACAATCACTTATGTATCAGTACTGATCATTTAACTTTAGAGACACACTCAGCAGATCAAAGCAGAGAACATTGTAAAAATAAGGACTGGGCACAAAACTGCACATGCTGCATTGCCTCAACCTGTAAATTGAATTATTATATGTCGAGTCACATTGAATATCAATTATACTGGTCTTATGTCTTATCCTAGAATTAAACTCCTTGACACCTATTCTATGTTCAGCATGTTTCTCATATTGGTACATTACATTTTTGGGCAAACAGTATTGGAACTTTTCTGCATTCCTTTTGTTGAGGGAGTAGGGAGGGACATTTTCACTTAAAATAATAGTTTTCAATCCTTCATTCCCAATATAAGTCTGCAAAAGTCCTATCTGTATTGCATTCTTTACACAGGCAGTTTTTCTTCCCCAACCTACCTTCATACAGTTGAAACATTCTTGATGTATAACTGCATGGTGAACATACTGCTCTCTCCCACCAAACCAGATCTCTTTTTTCTTCATGTACCAAGTCCCATGATAGAAAACCTTTATACTCAGGCTGTTGCAACTTGTGGTCTCAGAACACATTATTCCAAATCTCAGCATTTGATTACTGCGTGCACTAAGTGATATGGGTTTTGTTCACCATATATGTTGTTGTGAATAAATGAAAACAAGCTTCATGTCAGAAATATGGTTTCATATTTGAAACAAAAGCTATTTATTAAACCTACATTGCTCTGTTCTTACCATCAAGTAATAGTAAGGAATCATTTAGCTGTAAATTAGAGCTTGCTATTTGGTTTGCCAATTCAAGGCGTATTACCTCCCCTTTGACTGTAATTGAGTGATTGCAATGTTTGCTTTGTTTCTCTTTTGTTCAATAATGTATGCATTTTTTCAGCTTTATATTAAAAAGTAAGTAATTTAACACTGCTTATAGTGGAAAGTAGCCACAGTAATGATTTTGAGACTTTTTCTTAACTTTTTATGAGCTTTGGGTAAATGTAGGTATATATTTATGTATTAGACAACTTCAATATGCAATTCAATTCTATTACTTAAACTTAACAAGTAGTGTATTCAGTGACAATTGTTATCTGTGTCTGCATATTGCATAGAGACATGAACTTGTCTTGGCATAGCAAAGTTTTTCACACATTTCTCCACCTCCAGCATACTTAATAGCTTGAGTCATAACAGTTTGTGCATACACTTTCTGTCTCCAACATCAGTGATCAATGTCAGCATTATAGGAACTTTAGATAGCTTTTTCAAATTTGTCTCTTGCTGTCCTTATGTAACATACCTCATGTTGATGTGTTATTTGGGTTGATACACATCCCCCCCCCCCCGTTGTGGGGAACATTACCAGGCTTGAAGAAATTACTCTGTCTATTCTTTGCTTATTCACCCTTCCCCATAGTTTTATACTAAAAAGTAGCACCATGTTATTTAATTATTCAGTATAATAAAGCTATTGGAACTCTTCCTTGGCTTTTATACCTTTTTATTAACATTTGGGGGTCATGAATCACATGTGATGATAGTTTAAATAAGTTTGGAATGTCAGCATCTCTTGATGCTTCATGGGTGTGTGTATTTGTTTTAGTCACAAAAGGGCAATGGCCTCTTATCATTTTGACCTGTCATGTGGCACACTTATTTGTTTTGTTTGATTGATGTGAATAGGGATTTCCCGTTATCTTATTTCTGTGAGAGTCAGCAAGAAAAGAAATGCAATTTTAAAATTTAAAACATTTAAAACTTGTCTTATAGCCAGTGAGAGATGAAAATACAATGCGTCATGTAATTTGATACCCTGTGATGTCATACTTGCTGATGTCAGCATGCTTGTGT
>JAPYKE020000662.1:0-119156 GCA_028554795.2 Sinohyriopsis cumingii | reverse complement strand
AACGTGTGTGTTTTTCGATGTGCGCGAATGCGTGACCAAAGATGTAGATAACCTTGACCTGATGATTGATTGATTGTTGATTTATTGTGAGCGAGATGGCTAACACAAATGCTAACGTCCTTGTGTTTTTCGTAGGAAGCTTTTGGGGACAGAGTAGTCAAGTCCCGAGTCTCAGAGAGACAGGATAGAAGTAGGCGGAGAACAAGCTCCGTTGAAGGAGAAATAGAGAATAGAAGTAGGCGGGGAACAAGCCTCGTTGAAGGAGAAAGAGAGAAAGAAAGGAGGAGGAGAAAAGAAGACAAAGAGGAAGAGGACAGGAAGATTCGGAGAACGCCGGAAGGAGGAAAGCAATTGGCGTAGTAAACACAGATGAGTAGAAACCAAGTACAGGGGAAAGCCATCTCACACTAAAATCACGTGATGAAATAGGTTGTCACATGGTCGAGAGGAAGCAGATTGGTTGAGAACTTAATATCGTTTAATTTGTATTAAATTGTTATTCTTTTGGATTTCACCTTTGTGTTCTTAATAATTTAATTGTCGGCATTGCTGACTGGGGGCTCGGAGCTTTACCTCTCTCTATCACTAATTTCACTTCCTACAAAAACGAGCCAGGGTGGGAATTCCTCAGTAATTCAAATAAATATTGGGAGCATCCCACCCCAACGCATAACAGTGAGTCACGTAGAACTTCACAAACCTCAACGGGCAGAGATGTCACCGTGTCGACTGTCGCGGGTGCTTAGACTAAGTCTAATTACAAATTTACACAATGGAGAGGAACATTAAGAAAACCGCACTCTTCTCCATGAAAAGAACCCTATTATTAGAAGTGAACTTCGCAGAAAAAGGCGAATATGTGTGAATCGCAATCCTCCTGACATCATATATTTGAGTGCTATTAATGTGTTTTTCTGTGTCGTTCGAACCACTCGGGTGTTTCCCTCTTGCACCTACGACTAAGGATTATTTCCCATCAATCGCTGCTTAAGACCAATGGGTTTCAAGGGGAAAACTATCAGTTTTGTGCTGTGTTATGACAGACGCATTCTAACCGGCAGAGTATACACGAGCTTGAAGACCTATTACGACTCATTACGACCATGGTATGCTTACTACGGAGATTCCAGTAAATTGCAATGACGTTGTTCGTCCTTGAATTTGCCAGTGACCATAACATTACCAGCTCATTTGGTTTATGTGAGTACCTGAGTGGCTGATCAGGAAAATGTGAGCTCTGAACTGTCTGTGGCACAATTTACAGGAGACAACGCTGCAGTTTGCTTGATCATTAGAGGACGTGCTGCATTTCTGAGATTTACGACGCTCGGGCTTGTGTAATGTCTTTGCAATTCTAGTCTGTTCACACTCTGTATCTCCAGTATGGATGAGACTTGGCCAGATGGAGCAATCCTGTACGAGATGTTCCCAACTCAGGGTCAATTTCAAAGCGTTTCTTCTGACCATCCTGAGATCGTTTCTGCTCACCATGTAAGATAGTCATTGGTGTGCATTCGCCAAAAACCACACTTGTTTTAGCAATTCTGGGGTTGGTTTCATGATCGGTGTGGACTGCACTTGACAGGGTGCTGCCCAGATAGGTGAACATGTCCTTTGCTAGGAGGGTTTGGTCATATATTGTGATAGGAGGCTCTACAGATTGGTGTATGAACCCTGTATTATTGATACTGATTGTGATAAACTGTCATATTCTTAAAGAAATACTCCATACTCTGTTGCACGTTAGGCTCAGATTTGACATTCAGTAAACGACTATCAGCTAATATGAAATCACGATTAGTCAATTCCTTCAACTTTTATTTCAAATGAGTCTCTACTGATTGAAGGGCTTGCCGTCAATCTGGTATCTGATGTCAATCCCAGTGTCATATTCGTGGAAGGCAAGCATGACAGAGAACATTGTACTAAAAACGGTCAGGGCCATTACACAACCTTGCTTGATTCCATTTGTGACTGAAACCGGTTTAGACGACTCTCCCTATTCCACGACACGAGCAAGCATGCCATCATAGAATTGCCGAACCATCACGATGAATTTCTCTTGGGCAATCAAATTCTGATGTGATCTTCCAGAGGCCTGACTAGCAATTGATCATTTGATGCACAAGGCGATTCCTCAGAATTATGGCGATGGTTTTGCCGGCTATTGTCAACAAGATGCCCAGATGGTTGTCGCCGGTTATATGCTGCCTTTACGTATTGTAAATTCTTGAACAAAAAAAATTCAGTGTATTTTTGACACTGAAAATGTTGAGATTTTCTTCCTGGATTTTAAGTTATCTGATATATAGACACTGGGTACCACATCCGAGTCGCGTCATATGTCGATGTGTTTTACAACTTAAGTTTAGTTTGTTTGCTATTTTTCTTTAGAATACATTACCCTTAATGTGAAGTTATTATTTGAAATGAATATACTAAAATATCATAGACTGAAAACTGTATTCAAATAATAATTCTTATACAATGTACAGTTGATCTTTGTTATTGTTATTATCCATTAAATCCTTAACTTTCCAAATTGAGCCACACACGTGCCATTTACATTTAAGTAGTCAAAGAAGAGTTCTATATGTAATTTGATAAGTAAGAGAAAATATAAATTATATCAATTTATGCCGACTGTAGCAGAGTGTATTTTGTAGATTTCATTGTAGCATATAGCGATTTTAACTAATTGCATGTGATGTTGCAAGGAATTAAATTCGTGGCATGTTTAAGGACGCTAGTATTTGAATGTATCTTGTAGGGCCTTAATTGATTATTAATGAGGTTCCGTTTGATATCTATGTCAGATGATACAGGACAGTAGTGAAGAATGGGTTTTGTTTATCGAAATGCCAAGGGTTGGGCTATTGCAGAAATAGCGTCTGTACTTGCCAAAATGTTACAGAGATCTGTATATTAAAAAAGCGGGAAGTACAATGTTACAGACTTGGATGGGCGTGTGTTAATAGTGGCGATTAGATAAATCTAACTTCTGATAAGGTAAGTTAACGATCTGGGTGTCCTTCCCAGACAAAGTCTTGTGGTTTAAAGTTAAGTACAGCTTTTGCGTGAGGCTAATGTTCTTGACTTCGGGGGAAGGCAAGACACTCGTAACGTTGTCTGAGAGACGTGTAGTTGAGAGCATATGAGAGACACGTAACCAGGCTTGTAAGGGAACCGTTTTGTCAAAGGGAGAATAGGTACCGAGTCTTAATTTCATACATATTTTCATTTGATATGAGTCTTAAGATATGTGTTTGAATTGTCTTAAATGATACAGGAGTCATGTTTGCTAAGAATTTACTTTTAATCTTAGGTTTTTGTGTTGCTTTATGTCAATGAACTGTTAGTTAGCAATAGTTAGTAGAAGATAAAAAAATGAAATGTTTGATCTATTTGCATAACTAAGATGTGAATTCTTTTAACCTATGAATTGGTTTACTAGCTTTGGGCAGCTTTGTAGGGCTAATTGGTAATTTTTTGATAAGCCGCATGTGTCCGATATTTAGTCAAGATAGTGATTAATAGCTCATGAAATGTCATTAAGCGAGATTAGACAATGCTATTGATTAATTAGTAATGGTAACTCGTGATATGGGTGAAATACATTATTTTTTCCTGTACTATGTTAATTTTCTATGGAAAGAGAGAAAATCGAGTGTATGTTGACAAATACGGCATTTGTTTGTACTGAATGCAAGGTTATAACCTAATGCCAATTAGCAGTGAAATGTAAGTTGTAAAATTTCATACTGGTTATTCTGAGGGTATCAGAGAGCCGAATGTATTTTCTGTTCAGAAAGTAAAGCAAGTAACGTTTGCAGGACTCTCAGTACTAATTGCAAAATGGGAACCGTTCTGGAAATGGGTAAAGATAAAATAGAGTATATATGTGTTTGGCTGACCTGGATAGGATGATAATGAAAGATGTAGTTTTGGGGAAAAGATTCTTTTGAGAGCTGTAACTGAAACAAACAGAGACATTATTTTATTGATGGAATTTCAGTCCTTAAACAGACTTAAGCTGGAAACACTCATTACTGAAATTAGCACCTGACTCTTTGGTGCGGAACTGAAAACATATGTTTCAGACACAAATAGATCCAAAACATGCGGCGGCGCATACTGATTTCTCTGCACAGAAACTGTCATCCAGACTGCATCTATACTGATATATATATAGTTTTGATCACGAGCCACAAAATTTTTAAGTTATTGAACCTTTAATATCATGGTGTTGGCATACGTTTACTATGGGAACTGAGTTAGTACCGCGAGTCCTGCACGCGCATTGGATAATCTATAAATAGCGCATTGCCTAATTCCGTACAAATTACATTGCAGCCTAGCAATTTCCAACGCTAGCTTGATAAGTGATTAACGATTGTCAGTAAACACTGAATTCAATTTATTGCTGAAATGAATAATAATAATGTCAGACATGTGTCTTCATTGCAAGAATGATCAGTCTTTCTTTCTTGGTCCAGGTTCTGGCGAGCCTCTACGATCTGAAATTATCATTGATTTGCCGGGGGATAGGGGTAGGGCCCCGTAGGGGATCGACCGCCAGTCCGAAACTGCCTTGAATTTGTGTGATGCCGTAATTGTCTGTCGTCGGCATCTCTCTCTCTCAGGATAATAAAATTGAACGTCATGATGTTCGTTTAGCTCCCTACTTTCATAAGTCCCTTTCGCTATTTGTTCTCCTTCTTTCTTATTCTCGTGGTTTCCTTTTACATCCTTTTATAACCACGGTTAATTAAATTAGCTTTACCTGTAATTCTGTATCCTTCAGCGCACTTTCATCGAGCGCCCACAACCTATTGTCTCTGTCTCTCTGTGTTGTAATTTTAGTCTACGTTTTATATTTTTAATGTTCTTGTAGCTAAAAACACCGTAGCAAACAACGAGACTTTAATATCAAAGTGAATGCTTAAACAAGTGCATGGCCTGGATGGGTGGGTTGATTTGGTGTTAACCTTTGATCGCATCGAGTCTCAATTTTCAAACACTGCATACATAATCAATGACATTTTTTGTAGAGGTCATTCATACGGGTATTTCAAGTCGACTTTTTTTTAATTCTTTTTTTTTTTATACTAAGCAAATATTGATGTCAAGTACCAGTCAAGGTTGGGAGAGACTGCAATGAAATATAGTTAGGCTAGTCTTCTTGCTTGTCGCTAGGAGACGGAATAAAGCGGTTTGTAGATGACGCTTTTGTTGCTTGTTCCTGGGATACGTGATAAAGTGATCCGTAGATGGTACAATATTTTTTTTTATTCCATTTTCAAATAAACTAGAACGACAGGCATTTAAAAAATCTAATTTCAAGATCAACAATAACACGTTTGCGTAAACAATAATTTTTCATACTGCGCGTCGCATTTCGTCCTTGATATATGTACGTTTATAATCTCATTGTAATAATTTGTACGCGCATGTTTGAACGAAAATTTGAAAACATAACTACATGATCTGTGTAAATGTCGGCAAACATTATAGCTGTATTTTATCATTGCGAGCAAAACAATTTAAATGTGTGGGGCTTTTTGGACTGTACTATATATTTTGAAAAATGAAAGTCTGGTTCGTTTCCGGGGGGTACAAATATGTTATGCCAGCCGATTAGAAGAACTATATGCCCCAAAAGAAAATATACAGGTAAATATGCGGCAAGTTTGTTTTCCAGCATGATTGATATGGTGGTTCCATTTTTGTGCAAACCTGACCAAAAAATCGCTCTCCTTTCTTCTGCTGTCTTAGCATTTCCATCTCCCTCTCACCCTACCACACACATCGGCCCTGTTTTGTTTGTTTGTTTGGGTGTATTTTGTTGTTACTTTTACCTTTTTCTTTTTCCACCAAACTGATTTTGACCTTTCGACTATACGTTGGATGTATACCATATGCCTGCTGAAGTAGAATAGAAAGTGTATGTTAGATTTTTGGAGGCAAACGTTGTTACTGAGATATATGGGAAAGCATACTACCTTGTTACCAAAGTACACTGCTTTGAAAAACTAGAATTATGT
The DNA here is from genome assembly GCA_028554795.2 of Sinohyriopsis cumingii. Lineage (NCBI taxonomy): Eukaryota > Metazoa > Mollusca > Bivalvia > Unionida > Unionidae > Sinohyriopsis > Sinohyriopsis cumingii. The sequence goes on along the minus strand of JAPYKE020000662.1, from coordinate 113,112 downwards.
ACCCAGTGCCCTACACTCACTGTGTATGTAGACTGCAGACATACTATTCTTGGCTAGTACTACACGAAACCAACATGTTCGCTTGCCAATTTTATGCGTGTTATATGAAGATTGATGTTCCGCCGTCCAAGATAGAACCACTGGTATTTTTCAAAATATTTATCGTCTCAATAGGATACAATGGGATTGAGCACAACTTAAAGTATCACTGTCCCTACATAATACAATTGTTGCAACATATTTCAACATGACAACAGTGAATAATAATGAAAAATGATTGGAGAGAGAGAGAGAGAGGAACGATCGCTCTGACAACATTCGCGATTTTAGTAAGTTATTGAAAAAATCATCCGGTATCGGTTATATATTTGCATACTTGTTGTAGAATTATGTCGTTTTCATTTGCATCGCCCTTTCCCCAAAGCAGTAACTTTAAACTAACAGATAGATATGCACTGTGAGCAATCTTCTCATCAACTCGGTACGTTGGTGACTATACTTCGGACAGAAGACGAACACAAATTGACTGATTGTTAAGGTGCACATATACATATTTGTTTCGTGGACATAAATACTGTAAAGTGTCTTGCCCAGAGAGAAACCACGTAAGCCGACCCGGCTTGTGCCGGATTCGAACATAAAATATGTTCTGATAAACAGCCATAACTGGTTGCAAGCGTCGATAGAAGAGTTTACACTTGTAACGTAATTGCAATTATAACTAATGTAGCCTATAAACTATGTTTCGAATAATAGAGAACATCATATAATTATATTTTGGTTGCTTAAATTCATTATTAGCAGTTGCATTTTAAATGTTATTTTTAATTTAACGGCACAGTTAAGACATTAGTGGCTATATTATGTCGAGGAAATGGAAGCAAAGAACCTTTACCAAATGTACAGCGAGACAGCCGACCCGTGCTATCATGGCAAGGTATCGAACCTGCTACCCGATTACCTTTCTGTCAATGTTGAAATCCAAGACAGTCCAAACACTAACGGCAATTTTTCATCCAGGTACTTGTTAAATCTTCGAAATCTATCAACAAATGTCGATTTATTTCCCCAATATGTCCTGAATGGAACGAAATCTGTTAAAATGTTTTGAAAATTGATCCATTCTTGATTACAGCTGGCGTTAGGTTTATCTTAGGAGACAAAAATATGACAAGCTAGCAGGGTTGGAGCTAACGACGAGTGAGGAATAATGTCTTACCTTGTGTTATATTGGTACAGATTGTACCTTCCCACCCTCTCCGTTGAACGATAAAAATTCTTTTGAAACTAGCCCCTGTTAGTTGCGGTACATAAAATTGTGCTGACATACGCTTCATTTGACTTGTCAGGGCAATGGATTAAATTCCTATGTTCGGATTTATTTTAGGTATCCAGAAACAGGAACTTTTGTGACCTCATAGCTTGATGCGGTATCATTTTGTGCATAAACACTATCTCTTGCACCCAGATATAGCAGAGATGTGACTCATACATTAGTATACGCAATGACTGGTGTTTCGTATATATTCTTTAGTGACCATATCTACCGGTATAGCGTATGAATTGTGTAGTGATCATCCATGTTTTCACCCATAGTATAGGAAAGAAGGTTAGACTTTCTGCTATTGATATTGTCAATGATCGGTTTAAAATATCCATACTACGGAAAAAAGAGAAACAATATTTTGATTAAAAAAAAGCCATGAGTGATGACATAGTTGCAAAAAATGTTTGCTTTAATAAACGTCAGTGGTTGAATAGGCAGGCACAAGTGATGTGTAGCTCTTTTGGACGTACAGCCAGTACAGACCGACAGCAGTTCAGATGAGAGTAACGGTAAGAGTGAGACTGATAGTCAGATGAGACAAACGATATGAGTCATACTGATAGATGAGACGAACAGTATGAATCAGAGTGATAGTCAATCCGATGAGACGAACGGTAATATTCAGACTGATAGATGAGACGAACGGTAAGAGTCAGACTGATAGTCAGATGAGACAAACTGTTAGAGTCAGACTGATAGATGAGACGAACATTAAGAGTCAGACTGATAGATGAGACGAATGGTAAGAGTCAGGCTGATAGATGAGACGAACGTTACGAATCAGAGTGATTGTCAATCAGATGAGACGAACGGAAAGAGTCAGACTGATAGATGAGACGAACGGTATGAGTCAGACATATAGTCAGATGAGACGAACGGTAAGAGTCAGAATGATCGATGAGACTAACGGTAAAAATCAGAGTGATTGTCAATCAGATGAGACGAACGGTAATAGTCAGACTGATAGATGAGACGAACGGTAAGAGTTAGACTTATGTCAGATGAGACGAACGGTAAGAGTCAGAATGATCGATGAGACTAACGGTAAAAATCAGAGTGATTGTCAATCAGATGAGACGAACGGTAATAGTCAGACTGATAGATGAGACGAACGGTAAGAGTTAGACTTATGTCAGATGAGACGAACGGCACGAGTCAGACTGATAGATGAGACGAACGGTAAGAGTTAGACTTATGTCAGATGAGACGAACGGCACGAGTCAGACTGATAGATGAGACTAACGGTAAGAATCAGAGTGATTGTCAATCAGATGAGACGATATGATGTGATGTGATTTGGATTTTTAACGTAGCATTAACAATGTTTCAGTCATATCGCTACGATGTCTGCAGTGTGGCACTTTATAGTGATATCTAGCACTGAGGCAGCATGCCCCAGACATGTAGCACGATATCCCACCCAGTCACATTATCCTGACACCAGGTTGACCAGTCCTAGCACTAACCTCTTAACGCTGAACGCCCAGCGAGACAGCCGTTAGTACCATTTTTGTAAGTCTTTAGTATGACTCAGCCGGGGAAAGAAACCAAGACCTCCCGCATCCGAGGCGGACGCTATAACCACTAAGCCACCGGAGCGGTCCAGGTGACACGATACATGAGACGAACGGTAAGAATCAGACTGATAGATGAGACGAACGGTAAGAATCAGAATGATAGTCAATCAGATGAGATGAACGGTAAGAGTCAGACTTATAGTTAGATGAGACGAATGGTAAGAGTCACTGATAGATGAGACAAACGGCAAGAATCAGAGTGATAGTCAATCAGATGAGATGAATGGTAAAAGTCAGACTTATAGGTAAGACGAACGTTAAGAATCAGAGTGATGATCAATCAGATGAGACGAACGGTAAGAGTCAGACTGATAGATAAGAGGAACGGTAAGAGTCAGAATGATAGTCAGTTGAGATAAACTGTGAGTCATACTGATAGACGAGGCGAACGGTAAGAATCAGAGTGATGGCACTGGACAACAAATTTTTACAAAAGTCATGTTACTGAAATAAAATTAGTCAATTCTTATCAATTTTTATGTGCTGAACACGAATATGACAGTCAAATTGCAAAATTGGCTCTAGTTTTTTTGTAATCTGCAAGAAATTAATGTTTACATAACGAAATGCATTCCAATAGTAAAAGGTCAACTGTAATAGCCTACCTATAAAAAATCAAGTCATTGACTACATCTTAGATTTCTTCGCCTGTCTCTTGTACAGCTGTTCGGGAGCATCTCTGAGGAGTGTCCAGCAGTAGTCAGCCAGCATTGTAGTGGACCATTTTCCCTGGTATCTTTGTTCCATTGTTGCGATATCTTGATGAAAACGTTCGCCGTGTTCATCACTAACAATACCACAGTTGCTAGGAAAGAAATCCAAATGGGAATGAAGGAAGTGAATCTTTAGAGACATATTGCAGCCAAGTTTCTTATACTTCATCAACATGTCTTCTACTAGTTCCTTATAGTTTTCTGCCCTAACATTTCCGAGGAAGTTTGTAGAAACTAGGCGAAAAGCATTCCATGCTTGTTTCGCGTCACCTTCTAGCAAGTTGTTGAACCGGTCATCTTTGAAAAGCTCTCGAATCTGAGGACCCACAAAAACTCCCTCTTTAATCTTTGCTTCGCTGAGTCGAGGGAATTTTTCATGCAGGTATCGGAATGCTGGCAAAGTCCGGTCAATGGCTTTCACGAAGTTCTTCATCAAACCTAGTTTGATGTGAAGGGGTGGTAGCAAGATTTTCTGAGCCTCAACCAGAGCTGGGTGTTGGATATTCTTCTCTCCAATGGCTACATTCTGCCTGTGAGTCCATTCCTTCCTCATGTAGTGCATTTCCCTTGCTCGGCTATCCCACTCGCATAAGAAACACATGTATTTTGTATATCCTTGCTGCAGTCCCATTAAAAGGGCAACTACCTTCAAATCACCACAGAGGTGCCAGCTGTACTTGTTATACTCAATGGAATTCAGTATCTGCCTTAAGTTATCGTATGTCTCTTTCATGTGGACAGCATACGCTACTGGAATAGATGGAAGAATGTTTCCATTGTGCAAAAGCACAGCCTTGAGACTCAGTTTCGAAGAGTCCACAAATAGTCTCCATTCTTGTGGGTCATGAGTGATTTTTAAAGCATTCATGAGGCCCTCAATATCGGAACAGAATATCAGATTACTTTCCTTTCTGAAGAAAGGCTCCAATTGCTGGTGGCGCTTTCGATATGCAGTAATTGTGACATCTTCTTCTAGAAGATTCCATTGTTGGAGTCTTGATCCTAGCAATTCTGCCTTGTTCTTTGATAAGTCCAAATCACGAATCAGGTCATTTAGTTCTTCCTGTGTTATTCTGTGTGGGGTTGATGATGCACCACAGTGAAAATCTGGATCACTGCATGCTGATGGACCAGGAGAAGAACAGGTCGACTCACCTTTGTCTTCGTCAGATGAATCAAGAGAATATTCTGCTGGAGGTTCTGGAATAGGAAGTCCCTCACCATGTGGAACTGGTCTCAATGCAGACGGAATGTTTGGGTAGACTATTCTCGACTTCTTTCGCTTCGTTATTCCGAAGAGGAGGAACCAAGCAGAAGTAACAGTCATTTAGGTGGTTGCTTGGCTCTCTCCACACCATTGGGACTGCAAACGGCATTGATGACCTTTTGCAATTCAACCACTGTGAAAGCTGTGTTGTACATGTAGCACAGCATATATGCGGAGCCCAAGGCTTGTCTTGGTCACCAACCTTGCATCCGAAGTAAAGATGATATGCCTTCTTCACTTGAGAATTGATACTTTTCTTCTGGTTGGCAAATGTCACTTCCCCACAAATATAGCAAAAATTGTCCGCGGTATTAACACACTTTCGAGGCATTACTGTTCTTTATTGTACGTAAATGGATAAAATAATAAGTTTTATGTAACAGTAGCTTGAACTGTCTCGCACAACGTCTAAAATATTTTAAATGCTGAACCTATCTGATTGGGCTTTATATAGTACACTGCTTACGTCAGCTTCAGCAGCCGCCTGGCATTAGTATAATAGGCCTACACATGTATAGTACACTGCTGACGTCAACTTACTTCAGCAGCCGCATGGCATTAGTATTGCATTGCATCAGAAAATGATGCAATCAACTGTGGATGATGTGAGCATGATGGTATTATGCAATGTTACATCATTATTCCGGATGTTGCTGCAGTCCTACTGGAGAAATTTACACAGTGAAACATAGAAAATGAGGTATATGAATATCTTCAAAACGAGAGCCAATACAAATTTTTCACGGTTATATTCGTGTTCGGCACACCAAAATACTACAGATTAGGGCCTTTTCAAGTCAGTAATGATTTCACTGTTGACCAGTGTGGTCAATCAGATGAGACGAACGGTAAGAGTCAGACTGATAGTCAGACGAGATAAACGATAAAAGTCATGCTGATAAACGAAGCGAACGGTAAGAATCAGAGTGATGGTCAATCAGATGAGACGAACGGTAGTAGTTAAGTGGGGCACATTAGGGACAATGGGACTTAGCATTAAAAAGACCCCTGGGTCAGATTAGGGACAATGGAAATTTAACATGGAGAGAAATCGTGGGTCACTTTAGGGACAATGGGAATTTAACATAGAGTTTGGGTCTGTCTAGGGACAAGGGAAATTAACATGGGGAATAGAGTTTGGGCTTTTGGGATTTTTTAAATTTTTTTAAATTTAAATTTAAATTTAAATTTAAAAAAAGGGGTAGGCAATGGAAAGGCTATCTCTTTTCGAGAAATATGGCTGGCCCTGAAAAGGGCCTTTGGGTTTTCTTCTTCTTCTTCTTCTGCTTCTAGTTTCTTCTTTTTCTCCACCAAGTTCTTATTTTATCTCCAACACTCTTTCTCTTCTTTTCTTTCTTTTTTTTCTCCTGCTCTTCTTTCTTCTTCTCTTCCTCCTCTTCTTTCTTCCTCTTTTCATTTTCTTCTTCTTTTTCAATTTTTTCATTCCATGCTCTCATCCTTATCCTTTCCTCTTCATCCTCCTTCTCCTCCTTTATTTCTTTCAACAGATCACTGATGATTACCTTCATTTTTCGTAAATTGTTTATCTCCATCTTCACTCGATGGGGACTATAAGAATAGTGATCCTCGTTTAGGTTAACCAACATTTGCTCTATCATTCCTAAATTGTCGAGGACGTTTTGCAATTTTTCCATTTTGTCCATTTGGTTAGAAGCCATCTTCTTTTTTTATTCTTTGCAGAATGGTTTGAACGACGAATACTGTGGGTTCTTATACGAAAAGCGCGGACGTGAAGGAAAACATCCCCTACTTTTTCATTTCATATAATAAAACCCAAACTATACTTTCTCATTTCATATAATAAAAACCCAAACTATACTCTCCACATACGCTAAGAAACAATAAACAAAATCCATAATCTACTATCCACACAATCTTACGCGAGCGCTTACAAAACCCAAACTATACTCTTCACATACGCTAAGAACAATAAACAAATCCATAATCTACTATTCACACAATCGTACGTGAGCGGGTACAAACACAAACACAAACACACAAACACAAACACACAAACACATACGCTAAGAAACAATAAACGAATCCATAATCTACTATCCACACAATCGTACGTGAGCGGTTACAAAACCCAAACTATACTCTCCACATACGCTAAGAACAATAAACTAATCCATAATCTACTATCCACACAATCGTACGTGAGCGCTTACAGAACCCTAACTATACTCTTCACCTACGCTAAGAAACAATAAAGAAACCCATAATCTACTATTCCCACAAACATACCTTAGCTCTTACAAGCACCAACACACAAACACATACCCTCACACTATCTTAAAAAAGAGTTAGTGTTTATAATCACACTACTCTACCTACACACATTGGCAAATCGATCGTTATTTCTTTTCTAGAGTATTGGGTAGCCCTGAAAAGGGCTGGTTTTTTTGTTTGGAACTTCATGGACACCTGGTTAATGGTGGCACCTTCCAGGCCTGGCGCCGCATACACATCTTGTCCCCCAGTTACCTTTTACCTTTTTGGGGGAGAGAGCAGAGGCAGGATATGTCGCTTCAGAATCCCAATTTTCGCTCTCTGGGATTCTGAAATTTCTTCTTCTTCTCTCCCTTTCCTCCTCCTCCTCTTCTTTGTATCTTCTCTCTTCCTCTTTGTATCTTCTTTCCTCTTCTTCTTTATATCTACTCTCCTCCTCTTCTTTGTTTCTTCTTTCCTCCTCCTCTCTTATCCTTCCCTCCTCCACAATGGCTTCCGCGGCCAGTTCATTTAATATGCGCCTGGCATATTCCAGATGCACATGAAGTTCCAAAAGTTTCTCCAGTCTCGTGTTCATTTTTGGTGTTGATCAATCAACAAGGGTAGCTGGACTGCCGAACGAGTTTCAATTTATAGTGAAAGCGCGGACGTGAAGGAAAACATCCCCAAAAAACATAAAATTGATCTTACCTACATCATGACCAAAAAACAACAACGCGTGGACCTAAAAGAAACACTCACTCACTTTTTATGCTACCCATCACTATTTTAAAATTTTTTATAAATCACTTCAATAGACTATCCACATACGCAAAGCAATCCAATCTAACCCCAAATTTACACCTCAAACACCAAAAAAAAAAAAAGACATCATTTTAATCTACTATCCATACCAACTTACTTAACCACTTACAAACACAAACACACAAACACATACCCTCACATTTTTTTAAAAAAAGAGTTAGTGTTTATTTTCACACTACTCTACCTACACACATTGGCAAATCTATTGTTATTTCTTTTCTAGAGTATTGGGTAGCCCTGAAAAGGGCTGTTTTTTTTGTTTGCTATGGCATTCTTTTTAGTTTCTAAGAATGCGATGTCCTCTGAGGATAGACTTTCTGGCGATAGGTCTGCTTCTTCGGAAAGAGAAGAAGAACTCTTTGGTGTCGATACGACAATCGACAAAGCCTCTGTCAGCTTCAGGTTGCTGCTGCTGCTCTTGTTGTTGTTGTTGCTGCTGTCTCTGAAGTCTGTACTTCTCTGTCCATTCTTCTTTTTCCCTGTTCATTTCTTCTCTGAAGAGCTCTTCTATCAGGTCTTCAGTGATTTTTAACATTCTCACATTCTCTATTTCTTCTGGCTTCGGTATCAGACTGTGTCTGACCCTATGCAAATTCACGTAGGCTTCGTTGAGTTTAGCTAGTTTGGAGCACATCTTCTTAGGAGGATGAGTCGACAATGGATGGTTAGACTGGAAACAACCCGGTTCTTAAAGTCAAAGCGCGGACGTGAAGGAAAACATCCCCCACACGGTTTTTGAGTCGCAACGTTTAGTGAGTGTCATGAGAGGGATAGTAAGAAATGAAAGAGCATCAATCCAACATTCTTATAGCTAAACAAAAGACAAAGGCATTTTTTTTCAAAACACAACATTTTTTATTCAAAAATCACTTAACACTAAACAACAACTCTAACATTTTTAACAATAATCCAACAATATATCATCAAACAATTTTTTCAAAACACAACATTTTTTATTCAAAAATCACTTAACACTAAACAGCAACAACTCTAACATTTTTTAACAACAATGCAACACTAAAAGTTTCTCCACTAGGTAAAGAGGGATAACAGTCTTCCATGGTTTCTAGTAATCTAGGATGACTTCTCTCAAACTGTTGATTTCTATGGTATTATCGAATTCTGCATACAGGATGACGTTCACCGTTTCATCAGGGTCTCGGTCTTTAAACTGAATTTCCACACGAATCTGGCCGGATTTTATAGGGTGGAAATGTCCCTCGTCGCTGCCTTGGTCTGGAGTGAAATCGAAAGCCCACAAAGCGTAGCCTCCTGCATAATCCTCGTACGTAATACCGTGACTGGTATTGGTTCCTAACTGTCCGGTGGCTTCGTACAAGGACAAGTACGATCTCAAGTAATTCTTCTTTTTAAAGTCAGGTTCGAAAGGTCGGGTACACAAGGTCTTGCCATCGCGACTGACTTCGATTTTGGACACGCCAAAGTGTTGAAAGTAGAAAGGATTTTTTTCGGCAGCTCCGTTGAAGGCTGTATTCTCGACGATACCAACGATCAAACGTTTGGGTAACTGTCCTTGGAACAGATGATCTTCGATCATGGATCGCTGTCCCTTGGGAATGGTGAAGGTTTTCACTTCCACGCGTCGTATGGGATACTTGGCGGTCGTTCTGCTCAACGTCTGACTGATGTCGTTTCCCACTTTAGGTAACACTTCCACACGGCGTACGTAGAGTCTGGCTTCTAGGATTTTGGTTTTGTAACCGTCACTATCAGCCATCAAATGGAAAGCGGCACTGCTACGATTCAGTCTCAGGCGGACATCCACCCCGTTCAGCAAATACTTTTCTTGCAACCACATGTCCAAATGCAAACGACCCATCAGTTCTAAACTTGTGTCGGCTCCCGTGATTCTCTTTCTTCGTTCTACAAATCCATCATTGTTGTCTATCTTCTCATCAGTTTCCAATATTTCAAACTTGGTAGGTTCGTCAGCTTCCCATACCACACAGGCATTGAGATGAGTGTTCTTGGCATCTATTCCGTACGTCAAGAGATTTTCCAGGTAGGCACGATAAGGGTAAGTATCCATGCTGCTACTGACCAGTTTGTTATTCAAATACAAGTCCACTCCACTGAACAAGGAATGCATGAAATTGTTGACCGGAGCTACTGCTTCATCGTCTATAGCACCTCCAGTCTTATCTAGAATTTTGACTTTCAGGTACAAGTAACTGCTATTCAGATCGATGTAATCTTCGGGCTGTCCTTTGATTTCAAACTCGATGGGAGCGGAATCGGTCAGTGAGGAGACGGGGTGAAATTCCACCCACTGGGATTCTTGCATCGTCATCATCGTGGGGGGCATGGCAAACAGATCCAGTTCCGTCTTGGAACAAGCGCAAGATTCTCGGTGCATCATTTTTTTGTCTCTTTTCTCAATAATCGAAAACGTCTAAGTCTCGAACGGTTCTTCTTTTCTTGGCCTTTCTCGCTTGAAGTCTGGTGAAAGGGTGTTTTCTTCGTCGTCTCTTTCTGCCTTGTCCTTGCTGAATGCCTGACTCGGTAGCGTGCAGGGCATTTATAGGTGTTTCTCGTTGGCCTAAAATGTCTTTGCCCGTTTGCAGCAAGACATTTTTGCCTGCCCTCATGAAGGCTTCTTTAGGGTTTTGTTTGTCGATGATGACATTTTGGAGAAATTCTTTGCCTTGCGTCAGTGCCGCATCTTTCAAGGCGTGCAATCCGCGTGTCACCATCGGTTTCAACACCAGGGCCACCGAACGAGAGGCCGATTTTAACATATCTCCTAAGCCGTGTCCTCGCTGTCGAGCAACCCCTCGGTACACTTGATACATGACTTACGAGTCGTGAGAGAACCGTTTTCGAAAATGGAGTTTCACCGTGACTTTTCCTTTGGTGAATGGAATATTTTGTCCCAGATCTCCTTTTATAGCAATGTTGACCGTGTCCAAATACGACTTACTGACAGGCAAATAGTGAGGATGGACAAATTCGCGGTGGACGTGGTAAGTGTTTCCACCTTCGTCGTCAGTGTTCATGGCAGATTCCACTTTGAAAGGAATGACACGCAGTAACGGTACGGAGGTGTGTCCCACCACGTTGTACTCCACCACATCGGAATACACGAACATCAAATTCAGTCCTTGGTTCAGTTCTACCGGGGCACGAAATAACTTGCTAAAAGACTCGTTGTCGTAAACGATGGGTAATTCGTTTTTCTTGATCATGGTCTTTCTCATGTCCATGTCTCCGCCCAACATGTCAAACAATTCAGGACAAAATAAAATGGACAGGATTTTACTCCGTTCAAATTTCATCAAGAAGCGACGAGCTGTTTTGTGGTACTCCATGGTGACATTTTTGTTGACATGCTCCAAAGCTTTCAGAAACACGACATTAAACCTGGAGGTTATGGTGCTGACCAAATGTTGACCACTAAAATAATAGCCTGGGGGAATGAACAAGTGATAGGTGGTGTACTTTTGTGTACGGGTTTTCTTGTCATATTTGACATTGCTATCCATCCACTGTTGCATTTGCTCGTCATGAACTTCCACATCAAAAAAATTTTGATTGGGAAGGACATTGAGGACTTGGGTCGGGTGAATCATTTCTACTAAAGCCACTTCCCAGTGGGCTTCGTGATCTAACTGGATGGCTTGAGGTAATTTGGCCGTGTAACAGCACAACGTGTTCTTGGGAAACACCTCCATGGAACTGTCACTGGGTAAGGTTAAGTAAAATTGGTTTTGGTGACTCATAATTCCAGAGTTCTGTGGCTGTCCGAGGGGTTACTGGACGTCAGAGGCGTGTCTCCGTCTAAAATGGGGTTCTGGTTGTGATTGAAGTGGTGACTGGCACTGGCACTGGACACAAGGTTCCCGGGGTTCCCGTTCGAGGTGAATTTCAGGGAGGGATTAGGAAGCAGGTAACCGATGCAACTGCTCAATAAAATGGTTCACAATTGTTTGTCTCCTTGTTGCAAACTCAAATTGGCAATGGCTGCCCCGATGACACAATACACCACGAAGATTTGGCAGAAAAAGACGATTTGCGTTTTAGGCACACGTTCTCCACACCACAGCCACAAGGGTTGTTTTTGTAAATCTTGCACAGAAGAACTAGGTGAAGGAGGAGTGGTCGACGTAGCTGCGTCTGCTGTGTGAAACGGCATGATGGTCACTTCTTTTTATAGTCGATGACTTGCGAAGCGTCGATCCAAGAATCAAAACTGGGTGGATATCCTTTCCAACGTACTTTGACTTCTTTGATACGTCGTTTGCCCACTTTACGGGTTCTGCGTTCGAGAATGCTTTCGATGTCGTACACGTCGTCTTCTTTTTTGGTGACACGTTGTAACTCGGGCAAATAAAACGTTCCTTTGAGCACTTCTCCGTTCATGTCTTCCAATTTATAGACGGCAGGATGACGGCCATGCACTCGTCCAGTGACGCGAAACAATTCGGTCGTCCAGTTAGGTAAGTAACCTTTGTCGAAAGTGCGTTTGGTTTTGCCAATGCGCACCCAATCTCCTATGGCCAACTCTCCACTTTTCTTGGGGACAGCCCTCGTCGGGGACGTACCAAACAGGCGCTCAAACACCAGCACTTCGTTGTCGGGAGTCACGTCTTGCGGGGCACGTCCGATGCTTCGATGGTAAGATTGGTTGTACGCTTGCACCAGGTGCGGTAAGATGTCGATGTACTTCAGAGTGTGGTGATGCGTAAAATATTTCCACATGCGTTCTTTCAAAGTGCGTTGAAAACGTTCCACGATGCTGGCTTTGGTTTCGGGATTCTCGGTGGTAAAAAAATGAATGTCACGTTTCTTTAATTCTTTTTGGAAAGCTTGGTTCAGAAATTCGGTGCCTTTGTCCGTTTGCCATCGAAGAGGGTGACGACCGCTTTGTTTCAACACCCGTTGCAGGGCTCGCACTAACTCGTTGCTCGATTTGGAAGTCAAGGGTACGACCCAAGCAAATTTGGAAAAGACGTCGATGACACAAAACAAATATTTGTAGCCACGATTGTAGCTGACCAAATGAGAGACATCGGCTAAATCGGCTTGCCATTGATGATCGATGCCTTCCACTCGGGTGCGACTTCTGGCAAACTTGCGTCGAATGGGTTTGTGTAAAGTGTAGGTAGCTTGTTCTTGTAACCATCGTTGCACTTGAGGTAAACGGAGACTTTTCAGTCGAGTTTTGGCAGCACGATACAATTTTTGAACTCCTGCGTAACCTGCAGGATGGGAGGGATCATAGTAAATGCTGGCTAAGACTTTTTCCATTTTTTTTGTGTTGGTTGGTGTGTTAATAAGACACCCACTCTTGGAGGATGCTACTCTTTTTCTCTTGGGTTACTTTCCTGGATTGCAATGCTTTGCGTGTGCGGCCAGCAATAGGTGTCGAAGAGGAGAAGGATGTCTGAGCGGGGGATATCGGTTCTTGTTTCACTTCTGTCTTCACTTCTGTCTTCACTTTCTTTTTCTCTTGTGAGGAAGAAGGGGTGGCCATCATCTTTTTAATCCACCCAGTTCTGGAGGTAGGTGGTGTTGTTAACTTGCGTACTTTTTCTGGTGGAGTTTGAAACCCTTCCTCTTCTTCTCCTTTTTCTGTCTTGGTCACGGGTACTGGTGGTACTGGTACTGGTACTGGTACTGGTGCTGGACTTTTCATCAAGGTCTTAAAATCTTTCAGAGTGGGTAGAGCTGTTTCGTCTAAAGCTTTCTGGTGAAAGAGTTGCAGTCGTTGCAAGAGTTGACCGTACTTTTGCGATTTTTCTGTTTCGGACAAATCTTGGCGATCCATCAAGGACTGCAATTCGTGTTGTAACTGGGACATCTCGCTCAAATGGGGATTGGGAGGTAAATGCGGGGTGTGTTGTTCTTGCCACCGATGGTATTCCATCCATCGTTTGTAAGGCACTAAAGCTAGTTTTCGTCCTTCCATGGGGTTGTCAGGGGTCGATTCTGAGATCTTGGAACTTCCGAGGTCTTTTTATCTTGCTCCCACCAGTCCTCCCAACATGGTTCCCAAGACTCCTTTCAGTATGGGGCCTAACAAGAGAGGTAAAATACCTCCACGTTGCACTAACATCTTCTTTTTTTGACGAATGGGAATTTTCTTTTGAACCATTTGGCGAAGAACGTGACGATGTTTGCCTAAGCATTGTTTCTGGTGTTTGGACAAAGGGATCGTGCCTTTCAAAACGTTCAAACAACATTCGCACACGGTATCGATGACCTCTTTGGAGGCTGTTTGAATGAGTTTTTTTCGTAGGGGTGGAGAAGCTTTGGACAGGACAGATAACATGTCCCCATGTTTGGCTAAACGTGGTGGCAGTCCTTTCCTTTTCTTTCCTTGGGGTTTTCTGGAGGGTGACATCTTTGAGTCTTCAGGAGCACCAAAAAACACTGATACCCGACTTGGTCACAGGCCTTTTTTATACTGGAACGCGTCGCCACTGATTGTCTTGACGTCGTATTAGTTTGAGGACAGGCATGACACGTCGTGCAGGGGTACGTAACGGACTAAATCGAGCCAGTTCTTGCTTGGACAAATCCAATAAACTTTGTAACATGCCCGATCTTTCTTGAACTTTGATTTTGGGAGAAGGTACTTTGTGATCAGCAGCCACTGCCACTAAATTGGAAGGTCCTGCCACTGGGGAAGTTCTTTTGGGGGTCATCAACGGAGAAGTTCTTGGTGTGATCAACGTCTCCAAGTACTCTTCAGTTCTGGGTGTCATTAACGGAGAAGTGGACAAACGTGAAGCTGCCGGAGACGCAGTCACTGCCGTGGCAGGTTGTGGTTTGCGAGTGTAAGGTTGCGTCCTGGCCGAAGTGCCTCTCTTGCGGCTAGTTTTCTGTGGACTTTTCTTTTTCTGGGGGCTTCTTTTCTTTTTCCGGGGTGGTGGTGGTTTCTGGTCAGAGGAGGGTCCTGCCACTGGAGAAGTTCTCCTTGGGGACCTGGTCTTTTTCTTCTTGGGCATTCGTTGGACTTTTGTCTTGGGTATAACTTTGGGGGCATTAGGATCCCATCTTAAGAGTGAGCGAATGATGACCCCTCCTAGAGTACCGCTCCCTCCAGGTTTCAAAATGATTTGTTTTTTGGTTTGAGTGTCGATGCGGGGATCGGCCAGTTGGACCAAAGCGACTTTGTTTCGATCGAAAAAGCGTTTGGTTTGATGAGGAATCTGAATGATTCCTTGGAGTAATTGACGTGCCGTCACCGTGAACCATCGTAAGACTTCTTTGAGACTAGCTTCTAAGACACGAGCTCGTGTTTGTGGATCTTTTTCTCGACTGATGCCATACAAGGCACGAATCAATTTGACGGGAAGATGCGACTGAAGGGACGTCATGTTCGCACTGAGAGTGAGACAGACGAAAAAGGGTCTGAGGTTTTTATAGATTTTTTTATGGGGAGTGAAATGAAGTCGAGGACGGAGGCGTGTACAGGACAGGCCCTCCGTCTTGGCACCAGTGGTGAAACAAGTGGGTACGAAATCGCAAATCCTCGGGGGTCGTAGGTTTCAAATCGACGAGTAAATAGGCGTGTGGAGTTTGAGTGGCATCGTCGTACGCCTGAGTCAGCCAAGGCGTTCCTAACTGTTTGGCTAAGACTTGCACTTGCGATTTATCTCGAGGGCTTTTAAACAAGACCACGTAATGCGCATTGAGACTGATGGTGCGATGGGCTTTACTTTGTTGAAACAAATTTTGGGTGATGTAAACGACACTGGCATTACGGTGATGCCCTTTGCGCGTGAACCACAGTTTAATTTCTTCTTCGTCTTCTCCTAACATGTCGTCGAAAATGACCAAATGGGTTAGACGGGAGTCAGAGACGATGCCGTCGTCTTCTTTAGGAATGCCTTCCACAAACACGATGGAATCGCCTTGACTTTCTCGCAAGAGGCTGTACGCCGATTGCCACTCTTTGTAACACCACACGATTCGTTGAGGGGGTCGATCGATCAAATGATGTTTATGTTCGATCAAACGTTTGACGAATTCAGTTTTGCCTGAACCGCTAGGTCCAGCAATGAGCATGTTAAAGGGATGGCGAAGATACAAAGCCTCCCAACTGGCACGATCTAAGTGTTCGTCGATGACTTTGACAGTAGAGGAAGAGGCAGCAGAGACAGCAGAGGTAGCCATGGTGTGAGAAATGTCACTTGTGACACGAAAAACAAACAAGACAAGAGTTTATATACTTTTTCAGAACACGTTTATTGAATGTTTCAAACATGAATACGAAAGACAAAAATGCATAAAAGCCAAAGGCTTAAGTACAAGAATAAAAGGCACATGATAACCATGAACGTGGAATAAACACAAGTGTCTGTACAACATGTTTTGGGTAAAGTTCTAACCAGTTCTATAGTAGGGGTAAGGTCACACAAGTGTCCTCCCGAAAGGGTCTTTCAGGCCTGTCCACGACAGTCCTGTCCTGGGTGACGGGTTCTTCTGGTACCGTCACTAACACAGGTTGAAAAGTAACTTTTTTCCTTGAATAACTCTCGTGCATACTGGGCCACCTCTTGTGTCCAAGCCTCAAAACCCTGGTCTCGGTGATGTCCAACATTTGACTCCTAACCAATCTGGTTTCTTCTTCGTCAACGACATGGTAAGTTACTTCAATGAACAATGAACTATCGATCTTGCCTAGGGTTCCTTTTCATATACAGACCAATACCGACGTGACCGTACGGTAAGGTGAAGTGATTGGGAAGTCGCACTCGCTTCTGGTATAAAATTTGATAGACTTTTTCCAAGGGTCGACTGACGATGTGGTGAGTGGGTAAACGTACAATCTTGTTCGGTTGATAGGTGGTCACTTTAAAGTTTCCATCCTCTCCCGATTGCAAGGCTTCTTTCAATACCCCAAAGTTGACCACTCGACTGGTACGATGATTCAGAGTCAGTCCTTTCACTTTGCACGTCGTGTGCACTTCTCCTTGTTTGTCCCGGTATTCGTAGCCGTAATTTTTGGGACCACCACTGACGAAACTTAGAATCTTGTCGTCGGGATGCTCGTCTGTCCAGGCTCCTAAACGGTCTCCTTCGATATCAGGGTGCTGTTGAATCGGGTGATGGATGTAAATGCAACTGTCCGTGTCAAAGTACAGGACGCGTTCTTCTAACAGTTCTAAAGCTTCGTACAATTTTAAGCGAGCATGAGCTGTCACGTAAGCCGCAATGATGACATTTCCAAAAGGGTCGTCTTGTACAAAGTCCAGATCTTCTTCGTAATTGACCAAGATCAAATCCTCTCGAACGACGTCCACGTGTTTCATGTATTTGGTTTTGTCGTGAATCATCTGGAAGTAGCGGGAAGGTTCTGTCAAATATTCCGTCTTGGGTAAACACGGTCGTTGTGCCATTTAACCCCACAAGCAATTTAACATCACTTTGGCAAACGATCGCCTACCTTCGTTTTTTTCGATGTGGTCTAAAGAGATGCCTTCTTGTGCGTAGTATTTCTCTTTGAATTGTATTTGGTCTTCGGGAGTGTGACACCAAGAAGGATAGCCGCTGGCTTCTTGTTTCAGTTTCAAAAAGGCATCCACGTAGTCGGCGAAAATGCCTTTCTGAGTAGGGTCACCCTTGTGGTACTGTTGTGTCTTGGGAAAGTGGCAAATTTCGTACACTTCTAACAGTTGGTATCCCATGTCCAGAGCTTTGAACAATTCCACGCTGACCCAGGTTCCCGTCAAGGCACGTTCTTCCTGGCTGTGATGGCAAGGTTGGTCCTGGTTGCACGTTTCGGCACAAGTACGGCACAAGGGAAACATCAGTTTGCCTTGACAATGGTGAGGTAAGACGGGATGGTATAGGTTCGTGGGAGGCAAAACTTTACACTTGATCAAGCCTTCGTATTGTCGAATGTTTTTCAGGTCGATGTGTTCCGTGAACAATTGCGGGTGCCCTACAGGAAAGCGACAATATTTGCACACGTAGGGATACAGCGAACACACGTCCAAGTATTTCATTTCTTCTCCTTTCTCTTCGTCGGCTTGGTACAGCAAACAGGTGGCATTGGTCCTTCCTCCGTACAAACTATCCCTCGGGTTCAGCGGGTCCATAAACTGGTAACTTTCCACGAGGCGTTTAAACTCGGGATCGGTTTTCAAACGGTGATCGTACTCGTGTTCCCACATTTCCACCACTTGGTATCCTTGCTGTTCTAACTTTAGGCGTCGCTGACAAGTGTCCTGGTACAAGTCTTCCATGGTTCGTTGCAAAAACTGATTTTTAGTGTCACGGTCAGGGTAACAGACGGGACATCCGTGAAATAAGCAACCGTTAAACTCGTACACGATCTTGGGGTTTTCTAAGTCCCAGCCATCTACCGAATACGTTCCGATGGTCTTTTCGCCTCCTCCGTTGCGGGCATGCTGAATCCATTTGTCTTCCTTGTCGCACAAGTAATGTAACCAACGTAGGGCTTTGACCGAGTATTGACGCTTGACATAGTGGGTCGTTTGAGGACTGATGACAGCCACGGTGTTTTCAGGCATGAATCGTTGGCGGTACACTAAGGAACACGCTTTGGCAATGGTGCAAGCTTCTTTCAAAGGATCGACCCCTCCGTGTTCCATGAACAGTTCTCGAAATTTTCCACAGCAACGTCGTAAAATGTCCACGTCGGAACGACAATACTTTAACATTTCTTCCTGAAAGTCGAAGGGGTCAGAGGCATGAGCCTGGTACCAAGCGTAGAAAGCTTCTCGTTGTTCGGTACGCATGTTGTCGGGGTCGTAATAGTGAGCCTCAGGCAAATGGGGTAGAACGGCGTGTTGAGTGGCTTCCGTATTGAAAAAGTGTGGAAAATACCCTTTAGCCATTTCTGTCATTCCAAACGTTTTAGGCATTCGACTCAAAGGCATGGCCAAGTAACTCATCGAATCTTTAAACTGCACTTGTCCCACTTGCATGAAAATGATTTTGGCTCCGTTCAAAATCACTTTAGGACGTTCGGTGCCATGTTCCGTATAGTACCTCAAAAGAAACTGTCCATCGTATCCGGAGAAATTGTGAGCCATCACCGTGGCATGACGATGACAATCTCCGTAACGTTCGATGTCCTCTTGGCTCCACGTCTTGTCGATGGGGTTTAAGACCCATTGGGCAAAATCGGCTAACGTGTTCGGTCCCCGAAAGATTTTTTCACGCCCTCCAGGAATCTTGCTGCAGTGAGGGCAATGACTGAAGATAGGTTCTTGAATGCACTTCTCGCACGCTCGATGAGCCACGCAGAAATTAGGAATGTGAATGCCAGTCTCTTGCATGCATTCGAAATCGAAAAAGATGAAATTGCCTTTCTTCTTGTGACCGTCCTCTTTCTCTGGTAGGGGTTGGTATTTTTGCACGTAACATTGGTGTTCCAAGTCCACGATGTGGTGACAAATGTGACATTTTTTCTTTCCTCGACATACGTGTGCCTTGGCATTGTTGGTAAGTATGCCTTGTCCACACGTAGGGCACAATCTCAGGAGTTGACAAGCACATTTCTTCTGTGAACCTTGTGTTTTCAAATGTTGCTGGTAACAGGCAGGGCTTACAAACGTGCGCAGACAAGTCGAACAAGGCACTGGTTCTTCGCTCAGACAGGGTGGAGAGGCCAAACATCCTGGGCATTTCAATCCACAATTCTTGTGTAGCTCTCGATTGTTATAACCATAATCACATTTCTCACAATAATAACTGTATCCCAGGAATCCGGTGATACTGGTAATGGTATCGAAATGGTCATCGTGATAATAAAGGTGAATGTATTTTCCGTCCTTAAAATCCTGGCCTCGAAACAACAGTGACCCGCGCATTTCTTGAGGGTGCACTTTCAAGGTGTAGCGTGGAGCTAGGGCATCTTGCAATTTTTGCATCTCAGGAATGCCACAGGGTGTGTCTTTGGACAGGCCAGCTTGTTGCAACAGGAGTTCTGCTTCGTTTCGTTGTTTGGTTCGGTTCGATTTTCGAATGTTCTCCCAGGTTCTTTTCCATTCTACCGTGTCGTTCTTGTTGGCATAGGTTCGTCCCACCACGATGGCACGGGCTAAGCACATCTGGTCTTGAGGGTTGTTAATTCGGACGAGACTCTTTTTGGTGTTGCGAAGGTCGTTCACCAGTAGGACCTTTTTGCGTCCTGTCCCTTGAGGAAGAGAGACGTGAGCCATTTTCAGTGTGGCTTTACCATCGGTGATGTCAAACTGGTCATTAGATTGTTGTACGTGTTGAATCTTGTCCATGACTTTGGAAGGGGTTAGTTCTGCGGGTCTGCTAAACTCGATCCAAACAGGGGATTTCAAACCGTCGTGATCTATGGATAGTGTCAAGCGATCG
This sequence comes from Sinohyriopsis cumingii, assembly GCA_028554795.2. NCBI lineage: Eukaryota > Metazoa > Mollusca > Bivalvia > Unionida > Unionidae > Sinohyriopsis > Sinohyriopsis cumingii. The sequence goes on along the minus strand of JAPYKE020000662.1, from coordinate 92,844 downwards.
TCTTCTTTGGGTTGACATTGTCGCTTGAGTGCGGTGAGCAAAGAATCCCACATCTCGGTGATAAACACTTCTGCTTTCTCTAAGGGTACGTCGGCCTTGAAATCTTTAAACTTCACCGTGTAGGTGTAAGCCGTGGTTCTAAATTTTCTAGTGGAGCGCTTTTCCGTCTCTCGAATGGAATAGTACTTTTCAGGGTTGACTAAGGGTGGTGAACTTGGTTTAGAGGGTTCGGATTCTGGTTCACTCATGTCCTCTTCAAAATCACTGGCATGAATTTGTGCCAAGATTTCGGCCCTGGTACGAGGCGATAGATCACGTTTCTGCCTCTTACTTTCTTCTTCTTCTTTCTTCTCGAATGAATGGGATCGTTTCATCTTGAGTGCAAAACGTCAAATGACTCAAGTTCAAACACCACAGACTAATTTATAGTCATGGCAAACCAGCGTATATAAAAAGTTTGTGTCTTGTCCTTTCACTATTCATTTCACTCTCAAACCGAGGAGAACGATGGAAGAGACTACCCAGATGGAACGTTTCGTCAGAGCTTTGCGAGGGGTCATTAAAAAATTCTCTTCAGACCAGCCGACGGACTACTCTCCTTCCTTTCGAGATAAGAGTCAGGATACTTGCTATATCTGTCAGAAGAAAGGGCATTGGTCTTCAGAGTGTCCAGACCGTCAAAAAAGAAAAAAAACAGGGGCTAAAAAAGACAAAAGTCAAGATACCTGTTATTATTGTAAAGAAAAAGGACATTGGTCTCCAGATTGCCAAAAAAAGAAACAAGAGGAGTCAGAAGAAAAGAAGGATTCTTCAGAAGAAGAGAGGGATTCTTCGGAAGAAGAGAGGGATTCTTCGAAAGAAGAGAGGGATTCTTCAGAGGAAGAAGAGGAAGAAAGAAGACAATTCTATTTAAAAGAAGCAAAGAAACAGGAGAAGAAAAGAAGAAGGGAAGAAAATGAGGAAAAAACGGTGAAGAAATTCAAAAAACAGAGAGACTAAACAAGGAGAAAGAAGAAGTCAATGAACTTTTAATTAAAGTGTTCTGTGGTGAATTGTGAATTGGATTGTAAAAAATGGATAAAAGAATACATGAATGATATAAGGTAAGTGCCTTTGAGTTTTGATTTTAAAATAAGAAGCTACACTCACGCACTCATACACAGACACGTACTATAAGGGTAAAATGGGTGGGGTTTATTTTTGAGTTATTGGCAAATTGAAATTGTATTTCTTTTCGAGAAATGTGGGTGGCCCTGAAAAGGGCCTTTTTATTTTGGTGTAGGGGTGAGTTTAACCAATCAACTTTAACTGCCTTAAGCCTTTGCCACGGCCAAGGCCTACTTCTGATGATTGGGTTGAAATCACTAAGGGTGGTACGACAGGCTTAGTCACAGGGTTGGCGTGTTTAGCTCGGGAAGGTCGTATTCTCTTCGGTCGTGATAAAGAAGTCTGATACATTTGTTTCAGACTTCTTAACTCCGCTAAAATGTCCAACAGTACCGTAGCCGTTTGATTTTCACCCTCTTGTTTCTTTGCTGCTACTTCTTCTTGCTGTTGTTGCTGTTGTTTTTTTCTTACCTCTTCTTGTTGCTGTTGCTGTTGCTGTAAGAGAAAAGCTTGTTCCGCTTCCTTTTGTCGTTGCATAAATTTCTCCAATTCTTCTTTCTGTCTCTGTCTAAAATTCTCCACTTGCGGTAATGAAGAAGGTAACGAAGGTTCCGGAACAAATTCTTGCGAGGTAAGAAAATCCACAAAATCCCAATGTACCTCTTCTGAAAGTAAGTCCGGGTTCCCTTGGGCAGTCTCCCCTGCTGGTGCACCCCAATGGATCGTTTTCTGAGTTTCCGTCATGTTGAATCACTGTCGCATAGATTGACTGCACACAAGCGCTAGCGAATCTATATAGACCAACTGACGTCACAGACTACTCTCTTCGGATTGGATGCGGGCTGACTGAATTTTGTAACGCGTGTTTGGATTGGTGAATGAACTCAATCCGTTTCAATCCTGCCTCTACCTATAACTAAGCGCAGTTCAGTGCATTGATTCACTTGTTCTCGTTGCTTCAAGATGTGGACCGATGTGCAATCTTCTACGCTTGTGTCTTCCATGATGTTCCGGACGGACAAACCCATGTATGTCCGATCCAAGTGGACCGTTGTCCACAGGACAAACACCAGCCTGTGGATACGTAGGATCTACGTAGAAAGACAAGGATGCCTGAAAAGAGTGCTGATTTACGGACCAACAGTGAGACGTAGCCTAAGGACAAGAAGAAGACCAATGCGGTACCATTTATGTTAATGAATACATTAACATAAACCCAAAGGCCCTTTTCAGGGCCAGCCATATTTCTCGAAAAGAGATAGCCTTTCCATTGCCTACCCCTTTTTTTAAAATTTAAATTTAAATTTAAATTTAAATTTAAAAAAAAAAAATCCCAAAAGCCCAAACTCTATTTCCCATGTTAATTTCCCTTGTCCCTAGACAGACCCAAACTCTATGTTAAATTCCCATTGTCCCTAAAGTGACCCACGATTTCTCTCCATGTTAAATTTCCATTGTCCCTAATCTGACCCAGGGGTCTTTTTAATGCTAAGTCCCATTGTCCCTAATGTGCCCCACTTAACTACTAACGGTAAGAGTCAGACTGATAGTCAGATGAGATAAACGATAAGAGTCATACTGATAGATGAGGCGAACGGTAAGAATCAGAGTGATGATCAATCGGATGAGACGAACGGTAAGAGTCAGACTGATAGATGAGATAAACGATAAGAGTCATACTGATAGATGAGGCGAACGGTAAGAATCAGAGTGATGATCAATCAGATGAGACGAACGGTAAAGAGTCAGACTGATAGATGAGACGAACGATAAGAGTCAGACTGATAGTCAAATGAGATAAACGATAAGAGTCATACGGATAGATGAGAGGAACGGTAAGAGTCAGAGTGATGGTCAATCAGACGAGACGAACGGTAAGAGTCAGACTGATAGTCAATGAGATAAACGATAAGAGTCATACTGATAGGTGAGGCGAACGGTAAGAATCAGTGATATTTAAAATCAGGAGAGATGAACAGTAAGAGTCAGACTGATAGTCAATCAGATGAAACGAACGGTAACAGGTTGATAGATGAGACTAACGGTAAGAGTCAGACTGACAGATGAAACGAACGGTACCTGTCCTGCATACTTTGATACAGAGGACCTATATGCTGAGGTCTGCAAACAACTGTCCAGAGAAGAATTCACAAATATAATTCTCATAAATTTTAATTCAGACGAAGTCATAATTGAGTAACACAGATAATGTTTTGAAATATTGAAGGGAATAAATGATTTTCTGCTGGGGGAATAATGCGGAGCTAATGTGACGCTTATACTCAAAGTGGTGAATCAGTAGCGGCGAACGTCGTTAAAGATATTCACGGTCTTCTATCACGTTTGGACAGTAAAGAGTTCTATTTTCAGTTGCTTCGATGAAAAGCATTGTGCGTCAATCTCATCTGTTTAGTCTAAGTCAAAACATGACTCTATGTAACCCTTGTAACACCAATACGGTCTACGTTGATGACAAATGTCTGAATTAGTGACACAAACCAACACGGTCTACGTTGATGACAAATGTCTGAATTGGCGATACAAATGAAAATGGTTCACGTTGATGACGAATGTCTGAATTGGAGACAAAAACCAACACGGTCTTCGTTGATGACAAATGCTTGAATTGGAGACACACACCAACAGTCTACTGTAATGACAAATGCCTGAAATGGAGACACAAACCAACACGGTCTACGTTGATGACAATTGCCTGAATTGGAGATACAAGTCAACACGGTCAGTTTTGATGACAACTGCCCGAATTGGGACATAAACATACTTTCTTCTTTACAGAATCAATCTTGAAAGTGTAAATGCGTGCCACTGATTGCAGAGCTTAACAGAACTATTTGGATGTTTGAGGGCAGAACCGATTTAAAGAGTACCAGTCACACAGTCTGTTATATAAACATAAGAGGACCCCACTCAGATGATGGCCACGGTTCATGATTTAATCGAAAACAAGCTGGCAAATCCTAATGAGCTGTATATAAAAATAGACCGTGCTCACCGTCTGGAATGCCGAAAAGGGGCGAATATCGTGCCGTTGTAGCCAAATTTATCACCCTGATAGAGAACGAGTGGTAGCGACAGTAATGTATAACGACGATTACCGTTCTGAGTTTCTGTTGAAAATTGTACTTAAAACATTTGATAACCACGCAGCATGTATAATAATTGAAACATATGTTCTGTAAGATGTAAATTCTGATGATGATAAACTATTGGATCGAGTGGTATTCGCATTTACAATAAACTATTGGATCGATTTACAATAAACTGTTGGATCTAGTGGTATTCGCATTTACAATAAACTATTGGATCGAGTGATATTCGCATTTACAATAAACTACTGAACTGAGTGATATTCACGTTCACAATAAACTATTAAATTGACCGGTTTTCGCGTTTACAATTCACTATTGATCTGGGTGGTATTCACGTTTACAATAAATTATTGAATTGAATGGTGTTCACTTTTACAATAAACTATTGGATCGAGTGGTATTCACGTTGACAATAAACTATTGAACTGAATGGTATTCAAGTTTACAATAAATTGAATTGAAAGTTATTTACGTTCGAAGTGACATGTTTCAGTAATCTAGTGTCAGAATTTTCCTTTTCAGACATCTCTAAGAGTTAGATAGAAAGAACTAAAGAGATAATAATGTTAACATTTTATGATTGTCATCTAGTCAGACTTTATTTCGCTTTCCTCAGATTACTCGTATTTTGGAAGAGTGTGCAAGTTCATCAATACACAGTGACGCCAAAGTAAAGACACCGGGAGAAATTTTTTTTCTTTCAAAGAATATATTTGCATTTGAAAAGAAAAAGGTTAGTGACGTTCATCTAAAACAAGAATTTCAACAATCACAATTTCCACAAACTTTCATCCTAAATGACCCATTTTGGTCAAGCCTCCAGTATAGAGAGCTACAGACGGCCGCAATGAAAACAAAAATTACTGATTGACCAAAAATAACCCGGAATATTTTTAGGTCATACCTGAACTAAATTTCGACCCATCGGCCGTTGTCTCGGCAGTCGAAGCTTTATAAATAGATTTACACAGATTTCACTGTGCGAAAGTTGGTGGGAATCGGCCGAGAATCATAAAATACTCATTTTGAATTTAAATTGGGAAACTTTCTCTTGTAAAAAGTAATTATATTCTCACATAAACATCTGCTGGAATGTTAACATGCCCTTTGGCATGTTAATGGATCAATAAAACTTCAGTTTTGAAAATACTGTTGGTCTGGGGCAGTAATAGTACTGTTGCCTGACCAAATGAAAACATTTTGAAACTCTCTGTCTCTTAACGTGTCAGAGTTCTGAATCCCTAAAATGTGTGACAGCAAAACAACGCCCACATTACTAAAACCTGTCACTCTGAGTGCAACCACGCCATTAAGAAATCGTGGGCCAAGTGTAAAACTGCAGTCTAATATGCTTATTATATTTAGCCATTTTAGTATCAAGCTTACATCGGGTACCTGTGTCAAAATAAGAAAAAAATAAATAAACAAAAAATGAAACAAACCATTTTCATTGCAACATGCCGTTACTAACAGCAAGTAGGCAAATTAGGCATAGGTTTCTGATAAATATTAATCGATGTTGAACTTTGACGCTTGTTAACTCACAAAGTATTGGAGATTTTTGTCATTTTCGCCTGAAATACGAGTAGGAAACACATTTTGGGGGCTGCTTCTAAATACAACCCTAAAAGTCTGCGTCTAAATGATTTCCGCTTGTTTTGGTACCTAGTTGTGTTAGAAACATCGTTTTTCATTGGCTATTTCGCTCTCGTATGTGAAAAATGGTAAAAGTTGGATTTTGTTTCTTTCTGGACCCATTATTTTCGTGTCCTGTCCACTTTGTACTTGAAATCCCCAACTTATCCTACTTTTTGCAAAGGTTTGCCGCTCTGTGTGCTGTTCAGACCTGTCTGCCTTAGAACTGACGCCAAAAAGTCTAAAATTCGGATACAAAATCCGATTCCGACGATGGGCGAATTTTTAGTGCAGAAATTCTTCTGTTACGTGTTTAGGCTCTAATAAAACAGTAACAAAGAAAGAGTGAAAACAACAAGCTTGGCAAAATTTAACAAATAATTTATTTCCCTGGAAGACTTTGTATAAATGAAAACATAAGAACTTAGTTTTAAGAATCAAATCCAAAATAATCTAAGAATAATTCACGAATTAAATTTTAGAAGTCCTAGTATTGAAATGTTCTAATGAATTCAAGTTTGAGTCCCGACGAAAAATCCCAAATGGAAGGCGATGACGTATACTGTAGCCTTTATACTTGGCGACCCTTTCATCCCAAACGGCATCACTTTATCTTGATAAAATCCAATCTGGAATCACGAAAGCCGAAATTGTCTTTGCTTTTTCCGCTTGTGGAATTTGCCCAAATCCTTTCAGAGGGTCAAATTTGGTGACATTTTCAATCTTATCAATACAGTCATCGATTCTTGGTAATGGAAATGAATCTGTTTTTGTCACACTATTCACCTTCTTATAACAGTGCACACACGGAAAGTTTTATCTGGTTTTGGAACAAATATGCCTGGTGAACTGCAGTCACTTGCAGGAGACAAGGTTGTGGTTAATCCACTTGTAACTGACAAGCCTTGATTGGATCAGAAAGTCAATCCATTTGAAAATGAATTCCCTGATTTATTACCAGCGTGTGCAGTTACCAGAGCTATGGCAAAGAAAGCTTTTGAGAATGATGTTGATAAAGAAAGTATTACTTTAGTTGATACTTGTATTGATCATGCTCTTGATTAGGTCACTTTCACTCTTTGCTTGGATCAATCAGAAGTTATTGATCGCAATGATCCTCTTTAACGACTCATTCTTTTTCTCCTAATCAGGGTTACAAACGACAATCACTTTTCGTCGAACAGGGAAAAGATCCTGAGATCTGTTGGTTTCAAAGAACCATCAGTGAAACTGAAGCTACTGAAGTACCTGTCTGTTATTTCATTAAAAAAGGAATTCTTATGAGAAAATGGAGACCTCCCGAGTTACCTGGTGATAACGAGTGGTCAGTGAACTATCAAATTGTAGTTTCGAAACTTTACTGACAGGAAATACTTAGTCTGGCCCATGAAACACCTTTGGCTGGTCATTTAGAGATTGAACAAACCCCACTTCAAACAAGATATTGACTCACTTTTGTTGGCCGAAAATCAAAAGTGATGTTGATAAATACTGTAGATCTTGTCATACTTGTCAAATTGTAGGAAAACCCAATCTAAAGATACCTAAGGCTCATCTACAACCTATTCCTACATTTGACCATCCATTTAGTAGAATTATGGTAGGCTGTGTTGGTCCCTTACCTAAGACCAAGTCAGGTAACCAATACCCGCTGACCATTATGTGTACGTCAACAACGTTTCCAGAGGCAATTTCCTTGAGGAATGAAAATCTAAAATAATAGTAGAAGCTTTGATAAGGTCTTTTACTCAATTTGGCCTTTCTAACTCCATCCAATCTGGTCAAGGGTCAAATTTTAGGTCTGGAACTTTCCAGCCTATATTGCTTGAATTTGGCATTCAGCAATTCAAGTCAGAAGTGCATTTATGGTTTGACAGAACTAAAATGGAGAGAACCTTTGAGTTTGGTAATAACGGAGTTCTGTCTCTCTTGCTCATTCTTCTAATTTTTCTTCAGATTAGATATTACGGCTCTTACAAAGTTAAGAAGAAAATGAATGAGTTAAATTATAATATTAGTGCTCATGGGATCTAAATGAGTTATAGGAGTACCATTATATTGAACAAGATAGCCAAGTTAAACATGCAATTAATTTAGTATGATTTACGTGAAGGAATATCATCGGATTCTACTGACACTGGTGTAACAAATCTTCGGAATTCAGAAATTATGAAAGATATAGACCAGAAACTTTCACATTTGCAAGAGCTAGAAAGAAATGAACTTAAACAGTTATTATTTGAACATGAGCACTTATTTCCAGATGTTTCTACAAGGACGAACAAAATTTTCCATGACGTTGAAATTGTAAATTCCAAACCTGTCAAACAACGTCAGTACAGGATGAACCCTTTCAAACAGGAATACTTCAAAAAGGAAATTCAATATTTGCTGAAGAATGATTTTATAGAGCCCAGTAAAAGTGACTGGAGTTCACCATCCTTATTTGTTCCAAAGCCAGATAAAACTTACCGTATGTGTACTGATTATAGGAAGGTGAAAAGTGTGACAAAAACAGAGATTCATTCCCATTTCCAAGAATCGATGACTGTATTGATAAGATCGGGAATGCCAGGTATGTCGCCAAATTTGACCTTCTGAAAGTATTTTAGCAGATTCCACTAACGGAAAGAGCAAATAAAATTTCCGCATTCGTGAATCCAGATGGACTTTACCAATATAAAGTAATGCCCTTTGGGATGAAAGGGTCGCCAAGTACATTTTAACATCTCATGAATAGTATTGCCTCTGGTCTAGACAATTGTGATGCTTACATCGATGATGTGATCATCTACAACGACACCTGGAAATAACATTTAGCAACAATTCGGACATTCTTTGACAGACTCACAAATGCATGCTTGACAATTAATTTATCTAAAAGTGAGTTCTGACGTGCTAGTGTAACTTTCCTAGGACATATTGTGGGACATGGACAAGTTAAACCTTTAGATGCTAAGGTCAAGGTTATCTCTGAATTTCACGTGCCTGTTAATAAAAAGAAACTGATACGATTTTTGGGTATGGCCGGATACTATCGAACATTTTGATTCAATGTTTCTAACTTTGCTGAGCCCCTGACAAAGTTATTGAGTAAGAAAAATAAGTTCCTTTGGACTGAATAATGTCAGGAGGCTTTTGACAATTTGAAAAGCATACTTAAAAGCGCGCCAGTTCTTAGACTCCAAATTTCAGCCAATCTTTTAAACTGTTTGTTGATGCAAGTGATGGTGGCGTTGGAGCAGTTTTGATTCCAGAAGATGAAAGCGATATTGATCATCCAGTGTGCTATTTTCCCCAAGAAATTAAATAAGCACCAAAGGAATTATTCAACAATCGAGAAGGAATGTTTGGCTTTGATATTGGCATTACAACACTTTGAAGTTTACCTTAGATCAGCTCCTTCCTCGATTCTCATGTCCATTTTTCAATTTTATAGCAATCAGAAATAACGTGTCCTTTCTTCTTGCAATAGGTACACGTAGGAAGAGACAAGGATCTTTGATCAAGATTATCTGAAGCTTGATTTTTAGAAGTTGTGCTAGTTTGAGATTTAGAAGGACTTGTAAGAGGCTGAAATACTTTCCTGCCAGAAGACTGTTGAGTAGTAGTCTTATTTACAAAAGGAATTTTATGAGTTAAAGAATACTCATCAGCAGCACGAGCAGCATTTTCCAAGGTTTCAATATTATGCTCGTCAACATAAGTCCTAATGCCACGATGAACACAGTTCTCGAACTCTTCAAGTAATACAAGTTGTTTGAGACTTTCATAATCTTGTTCAACTTTCTTGGCTAAGCACCATCTATCAAATAATTGCTCTTTTTCTCTAGCAAATTCGATATGGGTTTGTCCAGCTTCTTTTTCATAGTTTCTGAATTTTTGCCGATAAGCTTCTGGGACTAACTCATAACCCCTTAAAATGCATTCTTTAACTGTATCATAGCCACCACTCTGTTTAACTGACAGTGAACGGTAAATATCACTAGCTTTACCAGTGAGTACACATTGTAATAATTGAGTCCAGTGCTCCCTTGGCCATTTCCAATCTTCAGTAACTTTTTCAAAACGAGTAACATATTTGTCTACTTCTCCTTCTCTGAAATGGGTACTAACCTAACATTCTTTACAACATCAAAACTTAAATTTGGATTTGAAGTGGGAATGTGCTATTCACTTGCCAGCTCCGTGTCCTTTTTTTCTACATTGAAATTCCCTCTCTTGCTTCTCTTTCTCCAACTGTAAATGCATTTGCTCTTTATGTAACTGTATTTGTTCTTTTCGTAACTGCATTTGTCTTTCTTTCTCTCTTTCTTCCTTATCTAACTGCATTCTCATCTGTTTTTTTTTCTTCTCTTTTTCGTGTCTCTCTCTCTCCTCTTTCTCAAATTGTAACTGCATTTGTTCTTTTTGTGATAACATTTTTTCTTTCTCTAATTTCATTTGTTCTCTCTCTCTCTCTTTCTCCAACTGCAACTGCATTTGCATTTGTTTTGTCTTCTTTATCTTTGTGAAGTTCAAGCTTCCTTAACTCCAGTTACACCTTGTATTTTAAGTCTAATTCCTTCACTTTTATTTCAGAGTCTGATACAGACTTACTGATCGAAACCAAAACACTTTTATCCAAAAGATTCTTTTCTACCAAATACTGGACCAAACTATTTCTTACTTCCTGCTTCGTTAAAAAAGCTTTAGCCTCAGAAAGATCATATTTTTGGCAAGTTGAATTAATTCATCTTTTTCAAAAGTTCCAATAGGCCCTGGGTAGGACTTTAAATAAAATTTCCACTTTTGATGACATTTTAGAAAAAGCTTGACGATTTCACTAAAGATTTCAAAATTGTAAAAGAATATTCGGATTTTTAACAAATTTCAAAAACATGGGGAATTGAAATTTAAAAAAAAGTTTTCTGAAATATTTAGCCTAAATTCAAATATCCAAAGAGGAGCACCTAATTTCTAACATTACGTGTTTAGGTTCTAATAAACAGTAACAAAGAAAGAGTGAAAACAGCAAGGTTTGTAAAATTTAACAAAAAATTTATTTCCCTGGAAAAACAATGCTAAAATGGAAGAAAAAAAATAAGAACTTACAGTTTTAAGAATCAAATCCAAAAATAATCTTAGAATAATCCACGAATTAAATTTTTTTAAATCCTAGGAATGAAATGTTCTAACGAGTTCAAGTCCCGACGAAAAATTCAAAATAGAAGGCGGTTTTGTATACTGTAGCCCTTATATTACAGATGTGTCTACAGTTATTTGTTGATTCACAAACAATATTCCTGTGTTTGAATTTTCGAATAAAATTTCAAGAAATGTCTTTGTCCAAGAATTCTGTATGAGCACTCAAATATTTCCAGGCAAAAGAATTAATAATTCCATAAAACACAATTTCAATTCAAAACTCGTCACACAGAAACACTTTCCAGTGTAAAAGAAAAATTTGTTACACAGAAAAATCTCTAATTATATCTAATTAAATTACTCTTACGTGGACAACAGAAAGTCAAGTGTACGGCAACAATTCCTGACGAAGCCGTGAAGATGTAATATATATATAGTGATTTATACTGTGCGAGACGTCGGCTTTATCATAATAGGGCATGCCTTACAATCTCCAGCTTCACTTTACCCTTGGATCACGCATGACCCTCATGCTACAATGATACCTGGTTTGTTCAGAAACCGCTCTATGTGCACTCAGACTCTGACTAGGTTTTGTTTACGTCAATGTTTGGGAATTCATAAATCAAAGCCTCTACTGAATATAGTTTTATTAGATACATCTGTTGCTTTTAATGAAGCTGTCGTAGACCCACATTATACAGTGGATAATAGCATCTACCTGTTTTACAATATATAGCTGTAGTACTTATGGCATTGTTGTAAAATCAGTTAATAGAAAAATTTTAATAATCATTTTCATTATTGTGTAAATTTAAATTGCAATTCCGAAAATCATACTTTTATTAAAATGATTACAATAAAACTCCAAAACTCATACTTTTATTAAAATGATTACAATAAAACTCCAAAACTCATACTTTCTAAAAATTCCAAAAAATTACATAGTAAACATGTTCTCCTGGATACTTGAAACGAGTCATCGAGGCTCGATAAGAAAAATACATTGAGATAGCAAAATTTAACATGACAAAATAACATAAGTACAAGCCTGTTAGACGAGTGTCGTTCTAACAGAAGGGTGCTAGACGATTATCTTCGTAGACAACCTACAGATCAAAGATAATTTTCTGTACGCAATTTAATGGCTGTAAAGAAACACTACCATTTTTATTGTCTTACTGTGTGTTTGTGTTGCGTGCAGGAGTGGTTTGAGTATCCGTGACTGCTAAATATGAGGTTAAAGCAGACTTTTGGGAAAGATACGTATTCTTCCTGGGTAAACAAGTTGGGTCGTATCGTATTAAGACATGGTTGACAGCGTTCTGTACGGTACTGAGTGCACCGGAGACACACACAACTTGGTCCCACTCGTTTGGCCAAATATTCCTCGAGATGATGGGGATTTCGGCATAACGTTTTGAATTTGTGATAGAGAATTACGGGGTTTTGTAACAGGGAAAGAGGTTAACAAGCAGCACGAATATACACTTCGGCCAGTCCAGAGTAGGCATGGATTAAATGTTAATGAAAAAAGCCAAGAAACTCGGGATCAAAGCGGAAGATGGCACATTACCCGTGAGTAATTGTGCTAATGTTTATTTAGTAAATAATAGGTAAGCTGAGATACTGACAGCTAGAAATAAAGAATTTGGGTTATTATATAATGTCGTGTCTTTGTCGATGGATACAAATAAATGTCTAGCTACATTGATATCGAATTTATCCTTAAGAAGAAAAGATTCCCCACCAGCTCTCAAACGCCTGTAACTGGTGAAAGTTCAACCACTGTTTTCGAGGAACAATATTCTTGTTTGTACCGAAAGTTAACGTAATTTACCCTTCCATCCTTCGCCCGTTAGCCTTAGCTGATTCTTTTCATTTAAAAATTAATTAGTAACTGTCTCCCAGTGAGGAAATATCTAAAATAAAAGGGACAACGCGATTCGTCATAAAACGAAAATTACAAGTCTGATGGGTATTATCCGTGTAAGACGGATATTACAGTATAAAATGTCTTTACCAGTACACTGATTGAAGGTTGATGATGCTAGTGTTGTATAAAATTGACCGTCATCCGATACGGGCAGATCAAGTAATTGTGTGACCTGTGTTGATGATGAGCTAATTTGAACCGGAAATGATTGAGTTCGATACGTCTCTCAGGATCGCTCTCGAGACGAATTTGGGATTTGTAGCGCAATATATAGATCACAACCTTTACGTGTTGCAATAATTGACCCAAACTGATCATAGTAATCAGGAACCTTAGGCGTTATTGAATAACCCGGATAATCGGTATATATAGTCGTTTCTATTTGATTGATTCATTCTGTTAAAACATGAGGTAGAATCTGTATAGCAGGTAATTTGCCTGCTGTCAATTCAAATGTTGTTATCTGTAATTTCTCTAATTCATGACTAATTTGCTTATACTGAACCATTCGGTCGGCAATGACTTCTTCCGTTTCTGATATTGCTGACGTATATTTTCGGCGGTCTGAACCATCCCTTGTTCTAAGAGAAGAAGCGTTCGCGAATTTCGGACAGTAGCCGTTACTATATTATTAAATCGATTATCGACCTGTGGGATATAGCAAGAGCAAGAACATCTAGAATTGTATTATTCTGTTTCGTCAGTATATTTCTGTGACTTTCTAATTTAGCAACGTCTACCGTTGTAGCCAAACCAAGTAGGGTTTTACCTATTTCACCAATGAAGGGCAAACTTGCCCTTTTCGAGACATCTGACGTCTGAAAAACACCTTCAGGAATTAACTCATTAATTAGTGCGATTGTTGTAATAAAATGTAAATTCAGCGTGCGACGTACTCCATTTAAGTGTTGAAGAATGGAATTTGTGTAGCTACATGTTAAATCTTTCTGACAATATTCAATAGGTTCAACTTAATTGTTCTCTGGAAGCTGGATTTGAAACGTTTGAATCCACTTATCGGCTGAACAATACGCTGGTTGGAGAGATTGAAACATACCTCTATAGTTCAGTCTTTGCTCATCCACTACAGACTCTGGATTCAGAGTTAAGAGAAGCAGTCCTACGATCCAAATCCGCATTCTACCCATGCCTTAAAAAAGGAAGAGGTCTAAGAGATTTGCAATGGCCGAGAAAAATAAAGGAAATAGAAGGTATGAGTAAAAGATGGAAGGACAAATAGGACAATAATTATCTCTCCCAAATACAGAGGAATTTCCTTCAGAATTTCGAACTGAATTCAATGACAAAATATTCGACCTTTCCGTTTACGATTTATGTTTGACTGTGTGCGTGTTCTATGAAATGCTAAATTTAATGCCGGAGTGATATTCTCTACTGGCTGCCATGAGGACGTGGATCTATCGGTCTACTTTACCAAGTAATGTTTCTTCCCCGAAAGTGATTTAGATTGCAAGAGTTTATCCACTGAGTACCAATTTGTACTATCATCAGTCGGTGCATTAGTAGTGCTCGTTTGATTGTGTGGTGTCACGTTTGGCTGAGGGGCTATATCGGTTGCGTCCGGTGCTGGAGGCCGATAATCTCGAAGATCTTTGTAATGCTTAAGCCTATTAGCATGTACAAATGGCTTCATTTCTTTATTGTCTAAACATCGGCGCAATTTGTAAGTGTTATTCGGACCTAGATGAGTAATGTATAACGGGACCTCCCATCGCGGATAAAGCTTTTCTGAGAGCCCTGAAGGTATGTGTGAGATTTATGGGTAGACATAATCTCCAACGCGAAAAGACGGTTCCTTCGCTTTCTGGTCAAACCTTTGTTTGCTTGTGTTGTGCGCTTCTTGCGTATTTTCCTTAGCTATTTCTTGAATTATTTGCAACTTTTAAATCAACTGATCAACGTAGTGCTGTGTTTGTTGCTTGATGTTTTCGCGCGGTGTGAGACACATCTAAGGGTAAGGTCATTTCTTTCCCAAAGACTATGTAAAAAGGTGAATAGCATTTTATGATGGGCATTATCGACGGCCAATAATCTTGGTGTCTGCTACTGTATGCTCGTAATTGTTATTTTATTGTACTATTGAGACGTTCGCACGCAGCTTTAGTTTGAATGTAATATGAACTGGTATGGTGACGTGTTACTTGAAATAATTCACAGAATGCAAGGACAATCTGAGACATAAAGTTTTGTCCGTGATCACTGACGAGTGTTCGCGGTGCACCATAACTTGTGAATATTTCCTTGTACAAATCACTGGCGGTTTCCGTTGCTGTCTGGGAACGCAAGGGGAATACTTCATACCAATGAGACTAACTATCTGTCACCAGTAATATATACTGGCAACCTTCCTTACTTTTTGGCATACACAAAATTTCCATGTGCCACCGAGAAAATGCATCGTCCGGAGGCAATGGGTGTAAATGGGGCTTCGAGCCTTTGTGTCTCGTTTAATAAGTTTGCATTGAGAGCATGATGTAATCTAGTTATACACATTTTGATACATTTTGGGCCAATAGTATTTTTGTTTGATAGCTTCATATGTTCGTTGAACACCTAAATGACAACCGCCTGCTTTTAAACGGTGATAAGACAGAAGAACATCGTGTCTCAATTTTGTTGGTAAAGCAACTTGCTTTATAAGTTGACTTGATGAAATTCTGTTTTGTGCGAGGTGGAAAAAAGTATGTAAGACACTACTGATGAGGTCATACTGACTTGCTTCGTACGGAATAGAATTTGCGCGACGAATATTTTCTGGCAAGATTGATTGATCTAAATAAAAATACATGTCCTTGAAGTCGGGACACTCATGTTGATATTGGACGATAGTTGATAAATCTGAAGTACCACCATTCTGAGTGCTACCATCAGTCTGTACTGCAGACAGGGAAGGAATATTTTCATTAGTATACCCTAAGGTTGCCTCTTTGAGTTCTGTGGCTGCGAAATTCGGAGTAGGATCCAAGCCTCTAAGCTCAGTGTCAGTGTAATCAGGAGATTGTTCTGATAAGTTGGGGTTGCTATCAGATTGTTGGTAGTATCGGCGTGAGAATGCGTCAGCTTTGTGTTTTTATACCCTGGAGTGTAGACGGTATCGAAATCGTATTCTTGTAAGCGAAGTGACCAAGAATTAATCTGTTTGAAGTGTGTTTCGCTGTCTTAAGCCATGCTGATACTCATTAGATCGAACGACTCTCAGATCCAAAAGGAGAAAGGTGTCATTCTGACTTCCTTAAGCAGCGGTGTCACTCTAGCTTTATAGGTGTTACATGGCTAATATGTGCTAAGAGGTACTACAATCGAACTTGAAAACAGGAAGTCAAGGTGTAAGCGTACTGCAGCAGTTCCTATATTAAAATGAAACAAACTACACTAAATATATGAGACAAATTACACACAATTCGTTTACATATATAATAAAACTGTTTCATTTAATTACCGCTATCCAGCTTTACATAATTCTATAATTTTCGTATTTCAGAATTAAAAGCTAAATAAATTGCCAATGGTGCAAAAATGCTCAAGAGCAAAATTTTATAAATCAAAACCATGGATATTTTCAATTCCAAAAATCATTCATTTATTAAAATTATATGAATTCAATTTACAACTCCAAGAATCATACTTTCTAAAAATTTCTAAAAATTACATCTTAACAGAAGGAATCTGATGAATAAGCACTCGTGCCTATCCGTGTTATCGACTCCTCCATTGTCTTTTTCCAGCGTAAGTATGATTTAGTTTAATCTAATTATACTTTTGTGGAATCCCATGGGCATTATGTCAATTTTATTTTTTACAGATCTTACCCAGGTACTAGCACTACTACCACCCTAACATATTGATGCATGTGTCATTTCCGACCATTGTTTCGTTTTTTTCAGGAACAACTTAAGATCTGACACCCTATTCATGCTAACAATTTGTCCACTGCCACTGTTAACAGGCTACAGTTTGGACTTGACGCAGAATCCATGAAAAGGGTGGGTGGGTTCGGTGCCCATCTTGCGGTATATGAAATAAAATAAAGATATTAATCATTTACAGAGAGACGATGGTCAAATAGTTGCCATCGGATTAAGATTGGTTTATAATAATTTTGTATTTTTGCACGGTCTGTATTAAGAGTAATCTACTGTGATATATAGAAATACTGCACGCTCCGTATTCAGAGTTATCTACACTGATTATATAGAAATAGTCCACGGTCTGTATTCAGAGTACAGTATTGTCATATTTATGGGAGATTTTAAATTCAATCTATGTTCGTCCATAAAGGGCATGAGATCGAAAATGCTGCGGTCCCTTTTCGTTTGCAACAGTTTATTTTCTTTATGCTGTGTTGGTATTTTTAAAGGTCCCTGCCGCTCATATGTTTCTGGCGTAAATAAGTCCATAATTGATTACATCATCTTGACACATCAGAGGTAATTATGGTCAAAAAGGCAATGTAATTTATGATGATACTTTTAATTTTTCAAATCACAGACATGAATTGAGATTTTTGAATTTCAGTGTTACAAGATGTGCGATTCAAAATTATATCATTGGAAGTACAATTGAAATAAAGTTTATATTAGCCAACTATATGAATAAAAGCAAGAATTGGACCGATTGTTCGACTGCTATAAAACATTTATTTTAATAAACAAGAAGCAAAATGCGTTAATGCGTAGCAAGATAGTTCATGATATTGCTCTTACGAGAAAAAATAATCTCCCCATTTCAAACTCTTCTTAAAGCCCCACTGCAATAACCATGTGAAGGTATTGAATAAAACCATGATCAAGATGAAGGCAAAGATGGATTCAAAATGAAAAAGCGAAAATATTTAGTTTTTCGCCATTACAAAAATGCGAAAACAGAGTTTCGAAAACTGCACAAAAAACGTTTGAGGTTTCTTTTACACAACAAAAATGATGACACTGATAAGTTTGGAGAGGTACATCTAAACCAGTTTCGGAGACCAATAAATTTACGAAACAGAAATCAAAACATCCTTTGAAATGCATTATAGCGATATTGTTTATAGAGCTCTTGCGCATATCGTAGGTCCGTAGGCATATCGTAGGTCAGTGGGCATATCGTAGGTCAGTGGGCATATCGTAGGTCAGTGGGCATATCGTAGGTCAGTGGGCATTACATTTCTAAACATGGTATTCTAGATAAATGAGTATAAGGCTTCCCACAAGGAATGTGATGAAATCATCGGAAATTTAAAAGAATCGTCTTATAGTGGAGAGTTGATTATATCATACATAATGAGCTTTACATCCGTACATACTGGTGCTGAACCTGGAAATGCAGGTGGAGTAAATAATATAAATTATAAACGTATTAAGTACGGTAAAATTACACTTAGGTCAGGCTTGGATGCTCTTTTCATCTCACTATTGATACTTGTTCATGTTCCTGGTCAACTTAAAGAGTGCCTTAATGTAACGCTTTCTAAAGGAGGGAATGAAACACGTGATTTGCATATTTATAATGCAATTTAGTTGTAACGATTTTGACAATATCTGATAAACTGAATACATAATTATCTTAAATCTTCTGAGTTTTGTATTAACCCTCGCGGGTGGGGGTGAGGGTGGGGGGCTTTCTGAAGGCCATAGATTCCAACATAATCTACCTTTAAGTCCCTGAACTAGCTTGTTATGCTAATGAAAAACATATCATGTTTTGGTGCAATCTTTGGTGAAAACTCATCTATGTAGTATTATTATTATTCATATTTGATAATGTTTTAAACTGTTCAATCACATACACACACAATATAGAGAAAGTTAAACTGAAGCTTTACTCCTCGTACTAAGGACTTCATCAGCAGACGATTAAATCTCTACTGAATTATGGTGAGCTATGTTAACAGTGTCCCAGATTTGAGGCAGGTTGTAACGGTTCCCGTCCCATAGCATGCTGTATGCAGCTTCTCTTGCCGTATAAAAGGATTTTGACAAGGTATTGCATGGTGTTTTTTTAAAATATTTTTTGTTTGTTTTTAAATTGTGTTCTCTTGGTACCAGTTCCAGAATATGGAAAGTGGTTGTCAGATATTAGTCAAATAAGCATAGCACAGTTATTCTTTGTAAAACAATTTCTAGATTTCCTGTTTTAAAACGGTCACGGTCAAGGTGGTATATTATCCTTTTGGTTTCACATTGTGTTTTTAAATGAACTTGTTGTTGTTTCGCCAACGTGTAAGCATGTTTTTGTATACTGTATATTGTTATAGCCCTTTCCCGTGTCCTACTGTAGAAAAGGCTAGGTTTCTTTTAAGTTTTTCGAAGTCACGGATCCGTTACTGATTGAATGTAGCGAGTTCTCATAATGTGGGGATTTGGATATAATTTCAAGAAAAGTAACGTTGTAGTATTTAACGACTTTTATCTGACTTTAAAACAGTCATGTAGACATTTACATGTCAATGTGTCAAAGTATAGCAGAATAGATACCAAGCCTTAAGAAGGCTAAAGATACACTTGTAAGTACCTTATTCAGTGTTATTGATATGGGAATAAATAAGAATAAATAAGAATGGATTTAATCCGCTCACATTTAAGGTTTGATATGAAACTATTGCATTACCGCGAGTTTTGTATGGTTAAGATATTTGATTTAATCCAAACCCTCAATATATACTAGAGATATGGCATAGATCTTGTGCATCTACAAAGTATCTCTAGACATACAACGAACAGACGTAGCGTTAAGCCTATTAGGTATTTTACCAATTGAAGAGCACATTAAAATATATATATATTTTAAAAACTATAGTTTCAGTAAATGAGCAGGCGGTCTATGGTTTTTTTTTATTCCGTATTTTTATCTATCAGATATCAAGATTGTATGTAACTCAAACTGGCTATATTCCAAACATTTAAAAACTGTCGGAGCCATTTAATCTCTAAGTTTTTGTAGAATCGCAAATTCTCCACGTCGATTCCCGGTTAAGAAATCTATAAGGAAAAATATTGTTAAAGCCCAATTCCATTTCTAATATGAAAATGTAGACTTTATGGAGATATTTCTCTAAGTGGATTTCAGAAGTTATTGTTCGATAGCAGTATTATTCCCGCTGTGATATTGGAAGTAGAAAACACATTTCCAGGTCTCATTAGTCATGTCGGCTCGTTGCCAATATTGTAACTAAACAGTTTTCATTTATGGAAGAAGCTGTGTGTGTACTCGTTCTCAAACACTCTGCACTTTAGTCCAAGATCAATTTTCTTTCGTGTGTAGCTTTCTTGGACAAAACCATGAACAGTTTTGGGTGATATTATTGATAAATTTGGGTGATATTATTGATAAATTTGGGGTACCTGTTTAGATGTTGCTAGATTCAATGTCCAATATCGATTTTGTGAATGCCCTCTTGGGAATGATGACCCGTGATATGTTAATTCCTTCAAGCAATTGAACAGCTTCTGTATTTCCACGTCATATCATCTTAACTGTTACTTCCACGTGGAGAAGTTATACAATTTTTACTGTACGGATGCTGATAATTAAGTTTTTCTGAGTTAATAAATTGAGAGTAACCCTTAGTTAAGTCATATGATACATATGATTCCTCTTTGTTAGTATCTACGTCATCGCAATGGATAGTCATCCCAATACATTTATAGGAAGAAGCAATGACTTCATTTGATAAAGAATTTTGTAACAAGTACATTGTGTTTACATCGAATGCTAACGAGGTCTGATGTTATATCTCTGTGCGTTACTAATCATTTATTGTTTAGTAATGTTCATTATTTAATTTAATTTCTTAATTTTTTTTCTCCATTTCGCTTTAACAGAAAATCTTCAAGCCACTTTGTATCCGTGCAAGTTGTGCTCACTTATATGGTGCTCCCACTGTTATAATTTATAGAATAATTGTTGAAAACGAATTATGACTTACGATATATCAAGTTGTTGTTCCTTAGTTTTCATGGAAAACATTATTATATACGCATTTACTTTTGTATTTTCATTAGTCAGTGTATTGTATTTGTCTCCTTTAGTTATTGTTACTTTTGTTTTTTGACGTAATTTGTATACTATTGACTGTATTCTTTGTAATATACTCTCTATCTCTCTCTCTGAGCTAAAGTTCAAGTTTGCAAATTGTTCGGTTGGTGTGCGTAAGGATGCAGAATTATGTCGATCTATGAAGGGCACATTGTCTTGAGGCCAGAGAACAATTGATTATATTTATGGGGACAGGTGCTTGTTAAATCGCTATACTGCAATGATTTATAATGTCAGTGTCAGGAGAGGAAGTGATTGTTAATTAGCCTTTGTTTATTTAGCAGCCACACAGACTGTTAGAGACAAGTTATCTTTGAATTTACATCTGAACTGTCAGATTTGAAATTTTCCAGATCTGTTGTTTGGAATTCTATGTCATGCTGACCCCAATTTTTGCGCCTAGTTATAAAAGACGGTAAATATATTTAATCCTTATTGGTTACGCTAAATAAGGTGTGTGGTTCCCACACAAATTTCTGGGTTTTAAATTGTCTCCATCGAAATATCTAATCAGTCTGCAATTTTTCTGCAAGAGTGAAAATATAAGGGACTCCGAGACTGAATTCTCTCGTAAAACATTAGTCAAAGGGACCGGATGTCTGGAAAGTCAACGGACACAATTATGGCGGTAGAAGCGAGCAAAACTTGAAAGCACAAGGTATTTGCTCCAATTTCATGTAGAGCGTTGATACCAATGTAATTATTTATTTGAATTTAATTGTTTATATTTGCATGAATTTATTTATTTAAATTCGTAGATCGATATTCTTCATATGCATATAACTGTGTTGAGTTCAGATATCTGAATTCGTACAATGATCTTCTTTATATAAGTATGACGAATTGTTTGAATTTGACGTCTTGATTGTTATAGTAATCTAAGAATTTTATGCATTACTTTAGTTGATATGAGTTACGAGAATCCGTTGAATCCACCGATCTTAGATGATTTCATGTATGCTAAATACTTGAATGTGTGTGATCGCTGAAAATAACGTGGTTAAACCATTTAATGAATTTCATTTATTTATTTGTGTACTTGAGACGAAATCGGAACCATTATGTCTCGTGTAATGTTAATGGGAATTAGTAATGAAATATCCATTAGGAAGTACATTAATCTTGTGAAACCAAGTTTGTTTGTGGTCTGCCATGTTTAGCTTGACCAGACAGCCTTTGGTCTGTTAGAATTCCGATAGAACGATATCTGACATAACGAGCGGAGAGTAATGATCTGTTCCCTATAGGACAACGGACAGAATATTTAGGTTGTTTCTCTGTTTATTTCGAAAGGGGAAATAGCTCCACTGACGTATCCGCTGAAATATCCACGAACATATCCACGGACGTATCCACTGAAGTATCTACTTACGTATCCACCTTCCCACACAAAGTCTGAGGGCCGAAAAGAGGCGAGACAGTAGGGAGGTCGGAAAAGTAATAAAGCGAAAGGGCGTAGAGAAACCACCATAGTGAAGTTGGAGTGGACCAGAATAAGCAGTTTATGAAGGCAATGACTTCGATCGTTCACCCTCTTATATGACGAACTAATTCTATCATTTAAAACAGATCGGCTATTTATATAAATATATTTGTGTTTGATATTCGTTGAAAGATTTATTCCAAAAAAGAAGTGTATCTTCCTAATGTAATGTATTATCCCAGTTATTTATGTAATTTATAAAAAAATTTGTTTTTCCATGTACGGGGGCTCGTGCCATTCTGTTCTGTATACCTCTTCAGATCTCTTATTTATTCCATCTATAATTTCACATCACACTTTATTTTAATATTTACTCGATCCAGGCAACAACTATACCGAGGGCGATCACACTCTAGATAATGATCGCCAAATAAAGCAGGCACCTTGTAAGAAGGTGTAACCTCATAATACCACACCACCAGTAGCAGCCGCTACAGTGTGGAAGAGGGATCCAGAAAAAATTACACATTAATTGTGATTAGTCAGGCAGCTTAGATATTTCCCCTCTCCCACAAGTTTTTGTGTATCTCAAAATACACGGAGTTTTAGACTAAGATAGCCAATTGACATTGATCAGTCACGTGGCGAGTCAGGTGTCAAGGTTCATCTGTCGGTAGCAGTGTTAGGTTGTTTCCAAGATCAACCAGTCAATCAGATCCCTACTAAGAGCAACTTCCCGTGATATGACTTAGCCTACGCAAATGTGTGTTCCCAATTACACGGCAATTTCGATCTTGAAAGGGGCTTTTTCAGTATTTTTTAAGAAAGAAAGAATTTTGCACAGATTTGTTTACTTTTTTGTTGCCTTTTAGGGTAATTTTAACACATTATTGACAATATCATGCCGTAGTCAACCGACCACGACGTTTCTAACACAACTAGGTATAAGGCTAAACAGAAATCTCTTGGATGCAGATTTATTTGGATGCATTCAGAAGCAACCTCCAAAATGTTTCCTACTCGCACTTCAGGCGAAAATGACAAGCGCTCCCGTTTGCAAGTTACCTGCATTATCGTTAGGGAAGTTCGTATCATACCAATGCGCTTTACACGTGTTTGAATATCCATCGAAATTACTCTTTTGATATTGCTTCTGATTACAGATAAACACAAATATCGTTTATTTCAAGAATATACGTGTTGTTATATTGGGAGGTGGGGGTGGGTGGAGGGGGTTTGTTTTTCTCGTGTTTTTTTTTTTTGGTGTCTACGACCTGTGAAACCATGCAAGCACTAATATTTACAATCGGCACAAGTGCAAACAAAAATAGGTAAAAAATTGTTTGTATCATTGCAACACTATAGTGCCATAGTCCACCTAAGAAAGTGAGTAAATAAAGACTTTAACTTTATATGAGACATGGAAAGATATGTCGTGTTCTATTTGTCTGCGTAAAAATATTTAATAATATATGCAAACAGAGGAATCTTCTACCATTTCTTCCAGACATACAAGTACGTGCTGCGTCCAGTACCTGAATTAGAAGCACAGATATCTATCCTTTAATCTATTTCTCTCTACATCGGAGTATATTCCCATTGTTGCTGCTGATGTGAGATTAGCGCCATATTTCAGCACATGATAATCTTTGTGTTTGATATGTTGCGGCCTATTGACAAGCATTCTCTCATACCCACGTTGTCCGAGCATGAGACTCGAACACACACGGACAGAGGTGCGATGTCCTTGATCTGTAAAGGCGAGTGCTTTAGACCACTCGGTCACCCACCAACCCTACCCCCTCCCCCAATTGATGTAAAGAGTGTAGTATGTAGAATAATCTTTGATCTTAATGCCAGATATTAAAATGATAAATGTTTAAATTAAATTTGAGACAAATTGTAAAACTTGTAGCGAAACTCATACCCTGTCATAAAGAAGTACAACTAGTGTATACCATATACATTTGCTTATAAGTCGAGTCCAACTGCAAACAACATAGACCCGGATCTTCTGTTGCATTTTACGCAGGCAGATCAAGGTTTATGCTGTTTGTTCTACTAATCACATTTTTAAATGCACAGACCTAGATCTGAAGGTGCATTATGATTCGACAGGTATGGATCTGTGCAATGTGCAGTTGAACTTTTTTACCATTAAGTTACTAAAACAGCAAATATCAATTTAGATGAAAATCTAAAGCCTGTACCCGAACTAATAATGAACCAACATAAAAATAAAGCAGTATCATGCACAAACTCAGACGAGAATCAAACTTTAGTTGTGGACTGATCATTTATTAGACGACAGTCCAAGGAGACATCAGAGTTTCAGTTATGTCTGAGTTCTAACATGAGAATGGTTTTATAATCTTCCGTCCAGACAGATTTGGGTTGGGAGGGGGAGGTAACATTTTCTTAAACAAGTGACCAGCGGAGCTTGTGGCGTGTTATCCTTATTTTCATCATTGTTTGTTGTCAACATAACAAGCATCAACAATATAAACTATGCTAATTTAACAGTAATTTACTTCGTAAAATATTGTAACATGTGCCCTTTAAAACGTAAATCTAATTTTTCATCAATATACTAGAAAAGTAATACAGCTACTAAATAACAAATTAAGTTTGCGTTTTGTGAATATTAGGCATTCAGCTGTCGATCGTTGTCTATTGTTTTCGAAATATACGAACACAAGTGATCAGATGGTGTAAATATTACGTCATCGTGACGTCATCGCATTCAATAAAGCTTTTGTAATTTTTACGTCATTATAGTCATAGCGACGATGGCGAAGATTGTAGAACATGTCATTTTTATTTTCATCTTATATTTTATGAAAATTAATGTTGGAGTAAGAAGTCTGAATATTGTATCAGACGTGTACATGCAAACGGGAATCCTTGGTCACTGCGGTGAAACAGTTATTCCCAAAGATAGCGTATTTGTGAAATCACATTTTGGATTCGGATTTATGAACTATGGAATCAACGAAGATTGCACTATTCATTTCAGAACCTTGACTGGTAATTTTTATATATTCCTTTTGGTGCTTTTTTTCATACTGTACCAAATTATATTCGTTTCTGGGCTGACAAAGTATACCGAATAATTCAATGGAGGGAAAGGAGTGGGGGAACACAACCAGCGGCCGTTTTCTTCAATATATCTAATATCTGGATATGAAATGTGAAATATATAGCAAACAATACCTAACTTTTCAAAAATCAAACAATTGTCGATTTGTGGAATTGCTATTTTAGTATATACATGTTAATGTTAAGACATTTATTTAAAATACATATTCTTGTATAAAATATAAATTTTTAAAACGCGATGGCCGCCAATAACAAATATGTCAGCATCCTCGGGAACAACCGTATTTTATCGTTAACGTTCATCTGTTGGTTATGTTTTTGCTTTTAAGAGTAATAAGTTTATTTTAGTGTAATTTTTAAATAGCATTCTCCCCATACATCCGATGAAAATGTCGCTTGTGAAGGAAGATAAGTCCTAAAATCTAAGACGTCCATACTGATATGTATGATGTGTGGATAGTCCTAAACTGTAAGCCGTCCATACTGATATGTATGATATTTTGATAGTCCTAAACTGTAAGACGTCCATACTGATATGTATGATGTGTGGATAGTCCTAAAATGTAAGACGTCCATATTGATATGTATGATGTGTGGATAGTCCTAAAATGTAAGACGCCCATACTGATATGTATGAGATCTATAAGATGGCCGCTATGGCTTAACAGGCTTGAAGCAGCTATTCCGTTTTTTAGTGCCGTTGTCATGATATTTGAGCTTTTTGCCTGTTTTCATCTTCGTTATTGTGTTCATTATGCATTGGCTGTTAAATTCGTATGTGTTTCTTCATCTCCTTGTTTTGGAAACGAAACGAGAACAATTAGACTTTTTCTCAGCTGTCTTGCCCCACTGTTTTTCAACAAACCGCCATCACGTGATACTCGCCAGTCAACCCGTTTATGCTACGATGGACCCTCATTAACTGCTTTAAATGATCACTCCTTGGCTCTCCACTCTACATTGTGCTCTAGACTTAACGAACTGAGACTACATTCATCATTACCTAAATATAAACAGAAGCGAAAGAAGAAACGTTGTTTCAAAGCTGGCCGGCGTAAAACAGGAAGAAGAATCCCAGTTACCTCCCTTATTTCGACTCAACAATTTAAAAAAATTCGACCTTTAATTTAGATAACCTAATTCAAGTCCCTATTAATTCGTCAACCTTTGTGTCAACTATCCAAGAAATACCTCTATGCATTGCATTATTCAATGCCCAGTCAGTAGGACCAACGGAAAATCGCACAGAAAAAGTTAATTTTATCAACGAAGAAAATGTTGACATTTTTCCTGACAGAAACATGGCTAAAAACATCAAGCGATGAACCCAAGTGTGCGGATCTAACACCCACTGGTTACTCCATCAAGTCGTTCCCCCTTAATTCTCGCGGAGGTGGTGGAATTGCTGTCGTCTCAAGGAACTCCACGATAAAACGTCTTAACTACACCACAACATTCAATTTCGACCACACATCGTTTGAACTAGTCCAAACCACACTCACACTGGAGCAAAGGTCAGTCCATTTTTTCTGCCTATACCACCCTCCTCCTAGTAGATAAAACAAGCTGGCTGACTCTCTCTTTTTGGAGCAGTTTCCGAATCTCCTGGACTATGGAAATTCGATAGGTGGAAACCTGATTATTCTTGGAGATTTCAACTTTCACTTTGACTGTCCCGGAAACTCAAATACATCAAAACTCATAGATTCCATTAATGTTTTCAACCTCAAACAGTCAGTTAACCAACCCACCCATAAACATGGTCACATTTTAGACTGGATTCTTCATAGACCTGATGATAACATTCTACGGTCCTCCCTGGTATCCCATGACCTTGCATCAGATCACCTCTGCATTATATGCCATCTGGACGTATCAGTCCCTAACCCTCCACCTTTATCTGCTACTAAGAGAAACCTCCGTATGATAAATAGAACCAAACCAATGCACGACATCCAAGCTAACCTAACAACTTGCTTACCTCCAACCCAGAACAACTCGATAACTGTCTGCGTTCATTGCTTGACAAACATGCCCCAGCTACCAAGTGCAGAGTATCAATTCAAAAGTGTTCTCCATGGTATAGCAGTGTTAGGGACCAGCTTCGCACTGCTAAAAGAGACCACCGTAAAGCTGAGAGGCTCTGGCTTTCCACCAGACTCACTATTCATAAGCAAATCTATGAAGTCGCTAAGAAGAATGTCACAAATATAGTCCATGCAACGAAATCAGCCCACTACACTACTAAGATCATGGAAAGTTCCAGCTGCAAAGAGCTCTTCGAGATTACTAATGTCAAGGAACAAATCGACACCACTTTCAACTACATTCTCTCCAGTCATCCTTCTGGACATGTTTGCAAATTTCTTCCGTGACAAAGTACAAACCATTAGAGATAAGCTTGACACCACAATTTCAATTGACTCGTCGTCATCATACAGTTGGGATACAGAATTTGAGCGGCAACCATTAGTAGCATTTGAACCAGTCTCTATGGATTTCGTACGTACAATCGTGATGAAGAGTGCACCAAAGTCATGTGAACTTGTTCCAATTCCAACATCACTGCTGCTTGAGTGCTTTGATCCAGTATTGCCTTCACTTACTGATGTTATTAATACCTCTCTCTCATCTGGGGAATTCCCATCATTTTTCAAAACTGCCATTGTAAAGCCTCTGCTGAAGAAACCAACACTAGACCATTACGATTTAAAGAACTACCGCCCAGTTTCTAATATCCCATTCATATAAAAAAAATCTTAGAAACGGTTGTTCTATCCCAGCTTGTATCTCATCTAAATTCAAACAGTCTTTTTAGCAATATACAATCTGCATATCGCCCTTGCCACAGTACTGAAACTACTCTTCTAAAAGTAGTTAATGACATTCTCTCTGCGTTGGATAGCGGAAAGATTACAGTCCTCACCCTCCTTGATTTGTCTGCAGCATTTGACACAATAGACCATGATATATTACTTCACCGTCTCCAGCATGTATTTTGCATTCATGATACAGCCTTACTGTGGTTCAAGTCCTACTTGGTCAATAGGACACAAATTGTATCTGCAAATGGAATACACTCGAACCCAGTTGATCTATGTTGTGGTGTTCCACAGGGGTCTTTTCTTGGACCTGTTCTCTTCATTCTGTACACTCAGCCGCTCTCAAGTGTCATAGATTATCATCCAGTTTCTCACCAATTGTACGCTGATGACACCCAAATATACAAATCTAGCCACCCAACTGAAGTTGATGCTACCATCCAAGGTGTAGAGAGGTGCATTTCTGATGTGAAATCATGGATGACATGGAATAAGCTGCAGATGAATGATGGTAAAACTGAGGCCATTCTGATCACAACAAAAAAACTTTTTCATTCACATCCTTTACCTCAAACAATAAATATCAGCAACGCCAACATTAAATTCACACAATCAGTACGAAACCTAGGTGTTACTCTGGACAGTACTCTCCCATTGCACCAACATGTCATGAACATATGCAATGTTGCATATCTTGAGCTGAGACGCATCAGCTCAATTCGCAGATATCTTTCAGTTGATGCCACTAAAACACTTGTGTATTCATTAGTACTTTCAAGACTGGACTATTGTAACTCAGTTCTTTCTGGTTCATCTCAATATCTGTTCCAGAAACTTCAAAAAGTTCAAAACACAGCTGCTGGGATCATACTTAGAGTACCACGATCAGAGCACACCTCCCCGCTGCTCTGTACCCTACACTGGCTATCCGTTCGATCCAGAATCAAACACAAAATTTGTTCTCTGTGCTATGTTTCACTGTCGGACTCTAGTCCAACGTACCTATCCGATCTTTCCCATGTGTACACACCAGCAAGATACTTACGCTCCTCTTCTGACAATCGTATACTCATTATTCCCACTATGAAAACAAAGTCATATGGACAGCGTTCTTTTGCATACCAAGCCCCAGCAACGTGGAATGAATTGCCCACTGAACTTAAACACAAAGACACAGTGATCACATTCAAGAGGGCTCTCAGAGCTCACTTATTTCGACTGCAAGAACAAACTTAAAGACCTGATTATGTTTCCTACCTGAAATATTCTCAGCATGTTTTTTATTTTTTAATGTTTTTCTAGTTTCATTGTGTTTGTTTTTGTAATAATATTATTATATGTTTTTTCATCTTATAGGTGTTGTCTAATGTTGGAAAGCGCTTAGAGCTTCTAAAGAATAGGCGCTATACAAAGTCCTCATTATTATATATATATATATATATATATATATATATATATATATATATATATATATATATATATATATATATATATATATATATATGGTGGAGAAAGATCCTTGGAAAACCCCAGGAAGAACCACCGAGCAGCGGGAAGCAACTGGCAAGCTTTCTTACATATCCGCTTTGGCCGAACCCGAAAATCGAATCACGCGGACACACCTGACATGTCAGTGATCTGGTAAAAGGGAGCACCTTAGACCAGTCGGTTCCACCCGGGACCCCCACAACATCGTTAGTGCTAGAAGTGAGACGTCGCATCCCACATAAGAATATCATGGTGGACATTTTTCTTTGTAGGACTCGAAGAAAGAAGCCTCCCCTAAAATCCGTTCTAGCTAATATTGTTTTGTTTGTAACCATTGAAATAATATTTTTATACCACATGAATGTAACAGTTTTAACGATTGGCGGATAGAATGTCCCGTCTCGGGAAACAAAACATCGTGCCTCGTTCACTTTAAGGCGTCTTCCGCACGCAATCGTTTCTGTCTTACTTGACAGGCTGTAAAGAAAAAACGAGTTATTGCCCTTGTTTAGGAGAGATATGAAGATTTCTTCACCCATATCGCTCTTGTGGGAAAAGACTTGCCTTGGGCGACCAAATCTTCATATCGCCTCCCTAACAAGGGCAATACAGTGTGTTATATCCTAGAAATCCTGAAAACCTATCTGCCTTCTTTCTCTATAGTTTTATGTGCTGATGAAGGTCATGGCAGGTTTTCTGATACAGCTATAGTTTCTGCCCACATGCAAAAATCTGCAGCTATTGTAGGTCTCTAAACAAAGTCAAGTCAGTAAAGAATAAACATGGCCAACCTTTGATGAAAGATTGCCTATCATGATTTCTGATCACGGGGGATACAACGACTACCAGTACCCCCAAATTACGTTCGGGACACGCTTTCAAACACATGGATGGATGCTCGTCAAAGGTAGGTTTTAATTATTTTCTTGTTTAGAATTTTTAGAAACTTTGTAGTCACAGAACACTGTAGCTACCCCAAAAGTCAATCACTTGTGTTAGATACTGTTGTGCACGGCACAAATACGCCGCAACGAAGGAAAGTGATGACCAGCCAGTGAAGTGCGCGCACGATATGCACGACCAATGACTTCCATGGTTCGGTGAAACAAATGCTTCTGGAAGATAAGGGACCAATCAATTAATGTTTTTGAGAGTAGGGGTGACGTTCCAGCTCCCTTAACGTCTTCCCGAAAATTAATTGATCTGTCATGTAAACCTGTGTGTCACCTAGATATAGAACCAGGCTTTCGGCCATGGTTTCGTCGCGTAAAGCTGTATTGTACTTATCCTATACAAGATTGTTTCTTTGGCATAAACACATAAACTGTGTTTAAGGGATTATTAGCTCACTTCTACACAGTAGATGTAATATCTTTTACCACCCATGGCGTCGAGGCTACTGGAATATGAACATATTTATAATGTTATCAATGTATATTGACATGCAGTGAAAAGTAATTATTGTATTGCAGTCCAGTGAATTATGAAGATTATTTCTCTCAGAAAATGCAGTGATTCACGGCCTAGATTAAAATAAATTGATAATATTTTATGAAGCAGTTCTTAAGGACAATGATTTTTATAAATAATACAAAATAACATTTATCTGTGTTTTCTTTCAAGTTATTACAGTAGCTCTACGTTGATATCAAAGAAACGAATGTTCCAAATTGTTTTATGTCCTTTATGCCCTGTTACAATAGGTGTATAAGTAAGTACGTGGGCGCATGAGTAGGTAGGTATTTCTGGACAGGTGGGGAGCTAGGAAGGGTTAACAATATGTATGCACAATACTGGCTATGTGGTGCCTTTTATAATTTCAAATATTAAATTAAAAAAATAAATGTTATTAATATGAAACTATGAAAAATGTAAAATTACATTAGAAAAGTGGTTAACATTTCGTTGTGAAGATCAGATTAATCTGAACTTAGTTTCTTCATAATAACTAATGTTTCCATTCCATCTGTCTCTATAATTCTCGGTCGTCGGCATCTCTCTCTCTCTCTCTCTCTCTCTCTTATTGTTCCTTGTATTCATATCCTTTCTCTCCATGTCGTTGCTGTCATTCTTTGGGAAGAGATACTACTAAAGGCTAGAGGATGCTGATGTTTATTTGTCGACGCCTGCATTATGTAGTCAAGGACCAATGTCTCTTTTCTGTAAATCACTCTCAATATATGAGTAACATTTATATTCCAGCATCTTCGCTAGCCAAGGATCTGATATGTTAACCCTAACCGCACCTTGGCGGATTGATCAGATATTTCAGAGCTTTTTCCTAGCGACATCTATTGGATTTAATTAGTTGCCTCCCTTGGTATGCAATGCCAACTAACCAGCAGCGTGTAAATGAGATGCAAAGTACACTGGCCGCAAATGGTGGAGGCAATTGACTTCCAAAGGATAATTTGTAAGTTTGACATCGAAAGTATGATTACGTACCAGAGAGGAATCATTACCGGTGCATTTCAGTGAAAAGATGTATTTGTAAAATCACGGACGGCAATGAAAAATTGCAGCAGTTAGTCTCCTCCGCCAGTCTGCTGGTGGCAGGTGCCAGTGGTTAAATTGTGTACGGATAAGACATCAAATTCGTACATAGCTTAGATCTATTTGATTGTGGTTCAGTTATGCACTGATCAGACGTCAAATCGTAATTGCAGATGATTGATTTGATACACAATAAAGGCTTGATTTGGTACTTTAAGGCACAGCAACAGAAGTAGGTTAATTAGTTCTGATGCAGCTGGAATAAAGTGCCTTGCCCATACTTATATACACCACGGTCGCTGACCCTCCGGTCGTGACTCTGGCAATGTAACCACTGAGCCGCCGCGACTCCAAGCAATAAGGGACGTTGAACTATGAGAAGCAATCAAAACATCCACTTTAAAAAGCCTTTATATTGAGGCAAATGAACTACCACTTTATCTCGTACAAACATAATTGGTTATTCAGTTTTTTCTACTAAACTATCATCTAATCCATGTTATTCCATATATCATATAGTCCTTAAGCCCATACAATCAAATCTTGCAGGCCCAGAAACGAAGTTTCAATCCACATTGGTATACAAAATTCGTCTTCATGCAGCAAAATTCAATCTTGCCAACATTACAGAATTCTCTATTCGCCAATTACCATCTTGATTATTAAAACCCAATTACAAACATATTGCTTCTCAGAGTACATTCATGAAATCAGATCCACCTATCGTAGCAATACATCCCTGTCTACAAAAGGTTCGAAGGATGGAGACAAGATTGGAGCTATCGTTGCAACACTTTTCGGTACCATCTCATGCCGGTTACCTCAGAAATTACAGACATACTCAGATCGTTTGAACTAAATTGAAAATTCTATAAACATCAACAAAATTGAATTATCATTTTGGATTTTAAACTGAAAGCCCTACATAACCTAAACTTCGATAACAATTTAATATCCAAAATCTTGCTAAAACTTTTAATCGCGTTGGCTGCCTTGTCACAATGGTATCAATGACAGTGCAAGAGAAGATAAATCAGCCATAGGCGCTCTTAGTCACCTGCTTCTGTGTGGAAATTGTCGCATTGGTATTAATGGTAGTGTGTGTGTGTGTGTGTGTGTGTGTGTGTTTGGATTTTTAACGTAGCTTTAACAATTTGAGTATATCGCAACAACGTGTGGTAGTTTATAGTGATGGCTAGCACTGGGGTATCATGCCGCAGACATGTGGCATCATGTCCCACCCAGTCACATTAACATGACACCAGACCGACCAGTCCTAATACTAACCTCTTAATGCTGAGCGCAAAGCGAGAAGTTGCTAGTACCATTTTTATATCTGGTTCGGCCGAGATTCGAACTCGCGACCTCCCGATTCCGATTAATGGTAATGAAAAAGCAGATAAAGCAGCCAAAGCTACCCATTTGTTGAATGGAAGATTCTATATACTTATTTGAAATATTATATATACATATATTGACACTTTCATTGTACTTTGTACAATATATGGAATGAAACTCAAATTACATGATCAAGATCACGAGCATATGAGATGCACATAACTAACCCATGCATACCTGACATGTGACGAACATCGACCAGTGTGCATGTCTCGACAGTATCCACTGAAATTGAGAGACACCATAGTCGAGAGTACCGACTTCCACCGCATGAGATGTGGGTTTTCCGATGTAAAATAAAGTAAGAAAATGTTCGTTGATGTACGATTAGAGGAAGTCTTAGACATTCAAAAAGAATACGGTTTATGTAACAACCAATTATGTGCTTACATTTTAATGACTTGGTATTCATTTCACTTTATCTTTTATTTTTATATATTATACATCTTGAACAGATTTTTAGCATCTTTTTCCTTTACTTGTTATTTTGTAGGACTATATGTTTATGTTATTTTGTAGGGTTATATGTTTATGTTATTTTGTAGGACTATATATTTATGCTATTTTAGAAGGGTTTATATCCCAAATTAATTTTTGCCTTTGTTTTCTCTTTACACTTTTAATATCGAACTTTTAATAGATATAACTTAGCCCAGTTAGTGCTGCCGTGCCGTTAAATCCTATACATACATACATACATACAAGCATACAGACACACACGCACGCACGCACGCACGCACACATCGAAGTCTTCAATCAAACATTACTTGTTTAATATTGACTTCGTTCAATAGAAAAATTTGATTTAGCTTACTGTGTATTAAACTCTACTTTAA
This sequence comes from Sinohyriopsis cumingii, assembly GCA_028554795.2. Taxonomy (NCBI): domain Eukaryota; kingdom Metazoa; phylum Mollusca; class Bivalvia; order Unionida; family Unionidae; genus Sinohyriopsis; species Sinohyriopsis cumingii. The sequence goes on along the minus strand of JAPYKE020000662.1, from coordinate 58,333 downwards.
CTTTCTACTTTCTTATCCTGTACATATTTTCACGTTCATTCATACAAATATGAACTTTCAATCAAGTTATTTTCAATCTTTTGGTCTTATTGTTTCTTCGCTGTGCCACGTAACGGAAAAATCAGTCTTGGATAAATGTTTTAAACTCGCTTTAACCGTGTGCTCATTTCCAGTCTTGCATATATTTTGAGGTTCATACATAACAATTATAATTTTATATAGAGTAATATGTAGCCTGTTTGCCTGGTTGCTTCTTAGCTGTACCAAGTCTCAACGGTGTGTGTGTGTGTGTGTGTGTGTGTGTGTGTTCCCCACCCCACCCCCACCCCGTCTGAATAAGCGTAAAATCTTTAATAGAAAATTTAAACTGTCTCCTCCCCGTCACCTTTCCGTTGTATTGCGGTCTACGTAGATGATGCCATTTCCTAACTGGAAGAGGCAGTAAATGGTGTATGTAATGACTACGTTACTCTGTCTGACACGGCGGATAATTCCACTCTGTGTGTAAATGGTACCTTGCAAAACTCCATAAACGCGGGCGTTGCATGCAACAGCACCTTGTTGGAAAACGGAACTGAAGTTAACACAACGGAACTCCAACAGAATCGGACAAACATACCAACATTGTGTGGAACAAGAAGTATGTACTGTTATTTTATTATTGTCTTTTCCCGAGGGAATTGTTATCTTCCTCCCCGTCACCCTTCCGTTGTATTGCGGTCTACGTAGATGATGCCATTTCCTAACTGGACTGGTTGATCTGAACCCTTTAGTCTAGTGGTATGTGCGTCCGACTGTCAGACAAAGTAACTGGAATTTATTCCAGACATTTAGACGTTGTCTGCCCTCTCGTTACGTTCAGGAACTCATCATAAAAAATAGCTGGTGGCCTGGTTGACAATGGGCTTCAACCGCTTTTTAAGGTCAATCTGAATGAAATTCATTTATGAATGTCAAGGTAAGTGGGGAGTAGTGTAGCGGTCAACGTGTACGAGGCTACCTATTAACCAGCCTTGTTGGTAAAGATCTTTTGGTCTGGTAGTATGTGTGTCCGAATCCCGACCGCAACAGTTGGATTTTATCTCTCTTACCGTTACATTTGATGAGCCTTTTCGGTGAAATGTTTTAAACCAGCTTTTGATCGTCTACGGCAGCAAAGCTTCGAAGAAAGTATCAAAATACTATTTTCTAGCATGATGAGCTTTTAAATACTTTGTATTGTCAGTTATTGATACACTTGTATATCATGGGAAAGGTCTGATACAATAAAGAATTCTAGTGAAATTCTTGCATACCTTAGAACACTGAATCAGATGTTTGTTTTGATTATTTTGATTTGAACGGAACTTTTAACACATTGTTGGCTATATCATGCCGACAAAATGGAAGCTAAGAACGTTATCTACGGACAAACCGAGGTAACCGACCTAAGCTGGCCTGGGAGGATATCGAGCCTCCGACACTTCACCAGGAAAGCCACCTTAGTTTCCCTGTTTGAAGTAAGTATTCAAATGGAAACGTACTTATCACAAGTAATTGACTTTATCAGCGTGTGGTGTTCCGTGACTACAACTTTTCTACAAAATTAAAGTTCGAAAGAGAAAACAACGGCGGAAACTTACCTTTGACAGGCATTTAGGTATGTGATTGGAATGCTCGTGGGAGTATTTCGCATGTACTAATTGTAGCTGTAATGAATATATTTATCCTTAGCACTAATTCACTTTTAAACAAAAGTTTTCTTTTAAATCACCACTGAATTGTCAGATTTAAAGACCAGTGTACGGACAATTCAGGGTTTTAACAATCTCAAGAGTATATGCTTTAAAACCAGTCTAAACATCCGACCTTACTTTCTTGCAGATAAATTATTTAATCATCTCTCACAAAGTCCTTCTGCTGACAAACGTCCAGGTGATCTAAGTCTAATCTACAATGGACGGCAACAGAGACTATAACGGTTATATTACTGTCTTACATTCAAGTAGAATTATCGTTACAGAAGCAGAAGACGCTGAAGAATTGCAAGAACAGTTATTTACCGAATCCACCATCAAATGAATTGCAAATAATTACGTCAACTAACAAATTCAACATGCAGGTCTTGAGAAGTCATTTGTAGCATTCTGCATAAATATATACAGAGAAATTAGCCTATATTTTTTAAATTAGATTCGTCAGTATCTAGATATATTTTCAAATGCTTTCGTCTGACATACAAAATTATTCATTCTTATTGAATCAGTGAAGTTTCTGGCAAACAACGAATTAATGTTGGATTGATATTTATTTAACAAACTGAATAATGTTCAAAATAAAACAACTTACTAGGTCACTGGTCACGTGTTCATTGCAAAGAGAATAAACCATATAGAAGTTTGTCATTGCCTACGTATATACACTCAATCATTATTGTCATGTCCTGCCATCAAAAGTTGCTATCGTTCATATCAAATTAAGTGAGAAATAAACATATCTCGTTTTCAAAAGCAATTATCATTAAAAAAAACACCTTAATAATAAAGTATCTAAAATTTACGAATGTAAGAAATAGATAACACCAGTTCTAACACACTTGCTAATGTAATCCATTTGAGAGTCCTATCACAGTAACACCCCCACCCCTATCGCAGCACGCCTTGATCTTTTAATTTTTCATATTGATACACCTACTACACTGGTCTTCACATTACTATTTTTGGATAAAAATAAATTGAGTAGTCTTTTAACATAATTGCAGGTTACAAAATGCTAGTGAAGTTCGTGAAATTTGAATTGGAAGAGGCAGTAAATGGTGTATGTAATGACTACGTTACTCTGTCTGACACGGCGGATAATTCCACTCTGTGTGTAAATGGTACCTTGCAAAACTCCATAAACGCGGGCGTTGCATGCAACAGCACCTTGTTGGAAAACGGAACTGAAGTTAACACAACGGAACTCCAACAGAATCGGACAAACATACCAACATTGTGTGGAACAAGAAGTATGTACTGTTATTTTATTATTGTCTTTTCCCGAGGGAATTGTTATCTTATAGTGTTGCTTTGTCCGGTACAGTGTCAGACAAACTGTTTGGTTTGCTCCGCGCATATGTATGAAACGATTGTAAATTGCCAATGCAGCGTAAATAATTGGTGAAATAATAGATGTAGTAATCACATCACGTCACTTGGCATCATATAACTTATGCGAGTGGCAATAGTACAGTGGAAATGTTTCTAATTCCCGTAGTCATGTATTGCATCCCGTAAACAAGGGTAAATGCGTTGTCTTAAGAATAGATCGCTTTTCCCCGTAGTCAAGTATGGCATCCTACAGTCGATGGTAAATGCATTGTCTAATTTTTTGTCAGGAAATAAGGACTAGAGAACTTATCATGGGTGATACTAATATCCAACTATACTGACTTTCGAAGAGGTTGATGCTGTACTGTTATTTCATGGATATGCAGGCAACAGACCAAGCTATTTACCTCGTGGTGCTGTGAACAACCTGGTGTCGTACTGCCTGAGACAATACGCGCAGTGCGATTAAAGATCTGCTAGTCCACAATAACAAGGGGAAATAGTTTCGTCAGTTCTATATTGCTATAACATGTTTTATTACCTAATTTACCCAAGGCTTACAAAAAAAAAAAAAAACTTTGTCTGTTAGTAATGCATCGGTTTCAATAGAGCATTTCTGATCAGGCTCTTTAATTTCGCAAGGGGTTTTTAATCATAGTCACGCTTGCGTTAGCGTACAAGGCAATATTTTGTGAATGGTTTTCCCTTACTTCTGATCATCGACTGTAATTACGTCTGAAGGGAAATAATTTGGGGAATATTATGCTGGACGGTTACTTGCAAATGAAACTGCAACATAATTCGTGGTTGTGCATATACTAACGGAGAAAATAGTTTAAAAACATATATATTATCACACAAAAGAGTAAAACTCGTCGAATCTGAATAGTCAGTCTCAAGTTCGTAGGATGCCGTGACTTTGCGCACAATATTGTGCCAGTAACTCTAATGTACTTCTTTTACAGCATGGAACGTGAAAATAGCACTTAAAACAGCCTTTCATAAGATATTTTCTGACCGAGTACATGTTTCAGTATTGATATTTTAAGTGATCCTAATAATATTTCGTTAACGATAAACTTAAAATCTACCAATAAAAACAGTGTAGGTTTTCAATTTTGACCTACTGCAAAAACAGAATCAACTGAGGAAGGGAATCCAGCAACTGCTCGACTGCCAGAACTTCTGCAAGTTTTATTGGAAAGGAGCTCTGTGCACCTTAACAATGAAGACATGAGGAGGTTAGACTCTGTACTGATAAAGGATCATAATGTCTTCTCGAAGTCACCTGACGACCTTAGAAGGACTGTTCTTGCAAAACACTACATCAACACAGCCATTCAAATTCCTGTAATGCAGCCTCCAAGTATATTGCCTATTGGTAAAAAAAAAATAACGAATGAAGACTGAAAACAAAAATTATACTATATCGAGGAGTCCTTGAGCCCTCAAATGGTGCATGGGTTTTAACATAGAGATATTTACTAGTTTGGGTAACACCACGTGCTTTGGCATAGACTTTAGGAGACTTAGTGATGTATCCAACGTCGATGAGTATATTGATGCCCTTTAGGCTCAAAGTAGTGTAGCTGCTTGGACCTCAATTCTGGATTTTGTTATATTGGAATTACGCCTGAACATATGGAGAAGACTACTTTCTTTGCTAGTCAAGGTCTGTACCAGTTCACATTATTGTCAGTAGATTTAACAAAGAGTCCATCCTTGTTTGAGTATTGAATGAAGACTGTTGCGATGATTGCACTGGTAAGAATGATTCCTATACATGTATGATATGATGGTCCCATGTAGACTTTTGATGAAAGCCTCATCAAGTTAGAGTATTTATTTATCCATCTGCAAAAGGCAAGCATAATATTCAAGCCATCTAAAGGTACTTTCTTTCAGCAGAGTGTAAACTTCCTAAGACATGTTGTATCAGAGGATGGAGTTCATAAAAATCCAGGCATGAACACTGCAATTAAGGATTGGCCAAACTCCTCAGAATGCCAAATAACTTAAGTTTTTCCTGGACTAGCATCGCACTAAAAGAAATTTATCAAGGGATTTACCGAAATTGCACAACAAATTCATCGAATATGCGGAAAGGGCAAGACGCTCATTTGGTCTGAGGAATGTGAACAAACATTAACCAATTTAAAACATGTTCTGATCCTGCCTCCAGTTTCTTTTTGTGCATATCCAAAGACTGCACTGGAATACGTACTATATACAGATGTCAATGACCAGTCTGTGGGAGCATTTCTATTGCAAAATAAGATCGCGTGGAGAAAGTTATTCCTACATCAGCAAGTCCCTCAACAAGCACAAATTCTCATTCTCTGTCCCTAGGTCGTAGCTATTAGCAATTGTGATAGCCGTAACTTGTGTGGTCTGAAATTCATCTTTTGCAGTGAGCTGGATGCGAAACCTTATCAAATCTAGCAGCACACGTTGCAAGATGGCTGCAAGAGATATATGCTTTGTTGTTGTTGTTGTTGTATGGTTTAACGCCATTTTTCAGCACAAGATAGGCTATACATGGCGGCCAGTATAATTGGTGGAGGAAGAACCCTGGAAAACCCCGGGAAGAACCACCGACCCACGAGAAGCTACTGGCAGGCTTTCTCACGTACCCACGTTAGCCGAGCCTGAGACTCGAACTCACGCAGACAGAAGAGATATATGCGTGTGATATGAAGGTTACCCACAGGTCTAGTCACAAACACAGAAATTATGACGCATTATCGAGACACACGTGTAAGATTAGGGTAAGATTTGCCCAAATTGCTGTTAGTCTCATAGAACAGCTGTAACCCCGAAGCTGAAGTCACCAGAGTCGTTAATAGAAATCAGCAAAAGTATAAACTGAAGCGATAAAATAACAATCTTATGTGGCTTGCTGTATGGGAACCAGCTGAAATTAAGGACCCCAATATCGAATTGACAACGTCTGCTTTTGAGGTAGGAACATATATGCAGTAATGGGAAGATGCCTTAAGTAGTGCAGCATCATTAAAACACATTAGAGCCTATCGTAAATGGGAATTTAACAATGGCAACATTAAATTCCAGCTCATTGTGACCAAAACCAAACAACAATCATTCTTAAAGTACATTCAGGACATACCAACAGCAGCCAGCCTTGGAGCAAAGAAAACTTTGGAGAGAAAGAAGATTGGATTATACTGGCCAGGTATGAAATTATGTCTGCAACGATATTATTGAAAATGTGTGAGAATTTCTGCTCTAAACCTTCAAGTACCCATAATAGAGACCCGTTAGGACAGTATGTTGGTGAGCAGCTATTGCTGTTCTTGTGCTACTCCCAAAGACAATATTTGGAAGCAAGTAAATACTTATCTGTAATTGTCTTATTAAATGGACAGAGTTCATTGCTGTACCAGATCAGGAGGCTGTAAATGTTGCAGAAGCATTTGTGAACAGCTTTGCTTGCAGATTTGGAACACCACTCTGATATCTTGATAATGACAAATCAAGAACTTCAGGCATGAGACCCACGGCGAATAGAACTGTAGTGAGATTCTATCACGTTCTTGTAGTGATACTGACCATGTACTATAAAGCTGTAATACCACTACAAACAGTAATTGAAAACAAGAAAAGCCTATATTATGTAGGAGTATGTTCTTGACCTAAGGGGCGAAGCTGGAAAAGTTTCATGAAATGATCGGGTCATGACTGAAACAAAAGAAATAAATCAAAATAAATACCAAGATTTACTAGCCAAGAAGAGATCTTTGCAATCAGCAAAGGCTTTTTGCATGCACCAGATAGACTGGAAAAATTTTGGAGTCTGTAAAATAAAACATTTACTTCGTCTTGTAAGTGCCTTTTTATTATTGTTAACAAACTGATGACGTTACTTACCGTGTGAAGAGATGAATGAGACAGCCGTCGAAAGTCTACAACAATGATCGTTGGACGCCTTATCAATGAAAGAACACCCCAGCATGGGCAAAGCAGTATAAAACAATGGAATCGAAATTAGCTGTGTGGATATGTAAGCAGTCTACTTATCTTCAGGGGACGTCCGTTAATTATGTCAACAATTTTTAGGCAATTTTTTAAACACCCACCCCCCTTGTCAACAACTGTCAAACTTTCAGTGCCCCCCCAATAAAATTTTACCCACCCCCCAACTAACAATATTTTATACGGCTGGCTTTTATGCTAAAAATATGCTAAAAATAGAATTATGGAAATTAAAAGGTCTACAAATAAATTTTAATACATTTTTTTACTTGTTTAACAGATTTCAAAATGACTATAACACTTTGAATTCATGAACAAAATCGAGAGTTTATATTCTAGCTTCTATCATCTTCCCATAGGGAAGCCAAATGTTCCTCAATCGGTATAATGGGCATAGTGGCTGATTTTTTGTAAAAAAATAACATTGTTGACGTCAATTTATCTTGAACTCCCCCCTCCCCCATGTCAACAATTGTCAAACTTCTTCAAACCCTCTCCCCCCTATTTTGTTGACATAATTAATGGACGACCCCTCAGATGCATATATGTCCAGAATGGGCACCGATTATATTTAGTGGTGTTCACAGCATACCACGTTTGTAGGATGGTAGAGCTCTACCGAGAACTTTATGTAGAGTTAGAAACTGGACTGATCTCCTACTCACCTCTACACTGATTGTCTACGTACTCTTATTGAACGGATATATTAAGTTGGTTCCATTATCAGACGTGATAATGGAAGCGGAGCATACACGAATAAATTGATGTTTTCCGTTTGTAATGAAGCAGTTGTACAGGCTGTGACGTTGTTAACCTTTGATTATATGCTGTGAAGAGAGATCGGTCCTCTTTTGTAAAAACGTGTTATCCAAAGGAGGCTATATCGTTTTAAGCCCAATTATCCTTATTCAGCTGCTGCGTTGAGCAGACGCTTTACGAAAAGGAGGGATTTAAAAAATCATAAATCAGGTAATTATAAAGGATAGCTCTACCAACTTGCATGGAAGATAGCTAATAACTGAACTTACTGTCATGGCCAAATTGATTATTATGAATGTCTGTTGACAAGTGAACATTTTTCTTCGTTCAATATACTTCTTTTGGTTACATAATAACTGCCTCCAGAATTGTTTCTTGGATTTGTCCAGAGACATACAGAAGCAACCGGGATCCGATGAACCACCTAATGGTTAGTCCCATAGTTGTATGAAGGTAACTTTGTCAATAGAGTACCTGAGAAGATAGAAATAATCAGATGATCACCGAGCTTAAAAGCCATATTGAAAGACGTCATAGTTCTCTTCTTAAGACGCAGAGGCCACGGTGCTTCAGCGAATGCAACGGGTTCTAATTGTCCCTGCTTACCGAAAACTACATGCATATCAACAACCACTTTGCACGAGATTTTGCTGAAGCGATCATAATCAGAAACGCCGTATTAAGATGGTTAGGAACCATTTAAAAGTCAGAGAGGTGAAAGGATGGAATCCGTGCTTGGACAACCATCAACACTAAACCATCAGTATGGCCTTGAATAAAAACAGAAACAATAATGTCTGAGTCCGATTTCAAACGGATGATAAAGAGGGGACATATGAACCAGATTCCAAAGAAAGGCCGTTTTGAGTACTACTCACTCACATCGCCAGAGATCCAGACAGCGTTGAAAGTTGGAGGTACATTCTTCTCATATTTTACTGGCGAAGGAATATATATATATATATATATATATATATATATATATATATATATATATATATATATATATATATATATATATATATATATATATACATGCAAAGACTTACTCTTCACATATGACTCCTCTCTAGAAGACGATCATTCCTCTGACAGGAAGCTGAAAATGAAGTTTGCTAAAGTCATAGAAACGAAAAAAATTATTCAGATGTATCAACAAGTTATCTACTCTTTACCTCACCCCATGCTATGGAAGTTGAAGAATCTTCTTGCAGCATGATCATAATGTTGAAAGCATTGGAGCAAAATACACCAATGACAGCTAAATATATAGTGGGAGAAACACTCAGGCTAGTCGATGTAGCTCTGTGTGTCTTGAACCAATAAATAAGGAGAAGCTCATCCTCACCCCAGACACCCAGCGTAGCGTATAATGAGACGGAGAAGAGTCTGGACGGCAAAAAGCGAATTCTTGTCATCCTGGACACAGATTTATGCCTCATTCGGTCCCAGCTTACCGGATCTAGAAGGAAATGAGTTTCAACTTCACGTAAGAGTCCACTGTCATGCACTGGCCACCTGAGGGAAGGTCCAATATTATTCCTGACCAGAAGCTCTTGTCCTGAGAATACATCGCAATGGCACTTGCAGCTAGGAGTGGAGCAAGAATAAACGCAACACTAGAGAAAGATTATCTCCTAGATAATTACAATATGCTTGGCCTTCTTGGAACAGCTGAAACTGACTATAGTGATGAAAGGGTCTCAAGAAAATACAAATATTACTGAAACTTACTATGGTGGTGAAAGGGTCTCAAGGAAATACAGATATTACTGCTACTAAACACTTCGACGGCTGGCCATAATAGGTGCTAAATCAACTGCAGATTAATGATTTTTAACAATGATTGAAGGAACAATGGTTGGAAGAGATCTGTCCAGTGACAAAGTCTTAAGAAGAATAAACCATTTTATTGCATAGCATTTCAAATGTAACGTTGTTTTAAATATAAAATTGCGAATCTGACTTTGACAATGGTATTATAATGTCTTTAAAACTCTATCAAAATTTTGATTTATTGTGATTCAGGGGAACTCATTTTGCTTGGGGTGGGCGGGTATGGCGGGTTGGTGTGATATATCTAGGGTTCTAAAGCTTTACAAAAGTGGACTGGGATGGTGGTTTTCCCATGTTGTAAATTATATTTGTTAATATCAATGACTTTATATTGTTGGAAGAGTGAATTATATGACCTTACTCATGTTGTGTTGAGTGTGATGGCTGATTACGTGTGTTGCAAGTGTCATCAAGTTCGATCTTGCACATCGTTAACTACCCCTATAAAATTGTCAGACTTTTACTTCGCAGGAGTTTTTCACACTCCGAAATATGTTTATCACACTTAATTTACCATCCAAATTAGTATTTGAGTAGAACTTGATGACTTCATCATCTGGCACTATAAATTGGTGAAAAGTCATGATTGCCGACGCTAAATCTGCCACAAAAATACGTCGAAAGCCACGATTGCCAACGCTAGATCAAATAGTTCCATACGCTAAATTAGTCCAATTCCAAATTTAAAAAAAAGTAAACTAAACTTGTTCATAGTAAATAATGGCTTTCTTTATATAACGTGTGTTTTGAACTTTTAATATTGTTTTCTTCAATTTGTATGCAGGTGAATGTATTTTCAATCTTGTCAACAATTCACTGGTACTTGTTTACTCTTGGTTATGACTTGGTTAAAAGCGTTGATGTTTGTGACAGGATACTATATCAAACGTGAATGGACAAGTAATGCTAATTAAATGGGTAATTATCTACATTTTGTGTCACTGGTTGTAGAGTATCTGCTTGGCATAACCCAATTTTCCATTTGAAATTACCCATATCCTGCACATTTTGTTGTGCTATAGGTCAGGTGACTGTATATAAAAGGCTCTTCAGCAATTATTCATTCCTATCTTAATATCCGTCTGTTGAAACATCTTTAGCTGTGGTCAGATATAATTTGATAATAATCATTTATTTTAAATTATTCTTTTGAATTACAAAGTACTCATCGACTTTTCCGACCAAAACAGTCTACTTTGGGATTATTGAGGACTCATTTCATAAACATTCTTGATTATATCATTGTGACATATCAAGATATTCAAGACTAATGGGATTTTTTCCCCGGAACATTCTATACTTTTAGAATTATGATGATTTAACATTTAGAATTATTTGGGATTTAATTCACAATACTGCTAAGTTCCTCTTAAATTTTCACTTTGCATTGTAGGGAAGTAAATTATTTCTTGAACATTACTAAACTTGTTGGCTTTGCTTCCTTCTGTTTAGTTTAAGAACAGAGTCGTAACAATAGTTATAAAATGGCGAAAATGAATTTTAATTATTTCTTTATTGTCAGTAAAGAAGATGAAGTTACACTTTTAGAAGAATAATCTGAGTCAGTCCATTTCAGTCAAATTAAATTCATTGCTATTGATAGTGGCTTAATACAAAAGTAGTAGTAGTAGTAGTAGTAGTAATAATAATAATAATAATAATAATAAAGACGCCTTGAAGTGAAGCATTTGTGAATGCATTACATATTACAATTCTACACGTTAGCACATACCCCTACCCCACCTCACCCCTATATGTTACAGTACTATCCTCTAATCATATAATGTGACATGGGGATGCAGCTTGATAATCACTACCTCACTATATAATGTGACATGAGGATGCAGCTTGATAATCACTACCTCACTATATAATGTGACATGGGGATGCAGCTTGATAATCACTACCTCACTATATAATGTGACATGGGGATGCAGCTTGATAATCACTACCTCACTATATAATGTGACATGGGGATGCAGCTTGATAATCACTACCTCACTATATAATGTGACATGGGGATGCAGCTTGATAATCACTACCTCACTATATAATGTGACATGGGGATGCAGCTTGATAATCACTACCTCACTGCAATCATTATGGTCCATTGTTTACGCTTCATTGAGAAGGATTACGTTTTGCATTTCATGTTCATTTTTCCTGCACTGTTCATGTTAGTATGTTAATATTTATGATGACATAGATTCTTTTTGTAAGCACACCCTTACAAAGATATACACTTCTTTTCTAAGCACACCTTCACAACAATATACACTCTTTTTGTATGCATACCCTTACAACAAAATACTCTCTCTTTAGCTCGATGTCAAATATTTCATCTTTCACTTGCCTTGATCAAGTTTTTTAGTTTAGCAAATGAGTTTTCGGCATGTTATATATTTTCTATCATGCCTTGAATTATGAAATTTGGTAATACGTTTTTATGTACTATACTCTTATTGACCTATATTTTATAATTGAATGCATCTATGTCAGTAATATACCCATACAAAAGTTAAAGGTCACTGAACCCATAGAGTCTATGAAGTACTAACCTATACAGTCAGAACTAGAAATAATTTGCTTTTGTTATGGTCATGTTTCCATATTAATGACTCTACATTGTATAATGTCATTGTTTATCCTCAACAGGTTAACTGTTATTTGTACATGTGAATAAATGTAGGTATTACAAGGAATGATTGCATGCATTTCAGGTGAGGTCTTTTGATGTAGTGGTTAATCATGGTAATTACTGATGCATGAACTATGCTTGTAGCCATGGTCATACTGGCTTTCATTCTAATCATGGCAATTACTGATGCATGAACTATGCTTGTAGCCTGGTCATACTGGCTTTCAATCAGGGTAATTACTGATGCATGAACTATGCTTGTAGCCATGGTCATACTGGCTTTCATTCTAATCAGGGTAATTACTGATGCATGAACTATGCTTGTAGCCATGGTCATGCTGGCTTTCTATTTCTATTTTCACTGTCAGTAAAAGCTGGCTTATATGGGATGCTAATACCAACAATTGCTTCTGAAGCTGATGTAAAGATCAATGAATTTAAATAAAGAAACAACAACAGCAACAAAAATGAAAGCTTATGTAGCATCTAAATTCTCATTACAGTATCCATACTTTGATTCCATTTAAAAGAATGTTTTTATTATTAATTTGTTTTCATGCCCTGTCATGTGAAACAACATCCATAGTTGAGATCACTTGAGTCTGAATATATTTACCTTTTGACTATTAATGTTTACAGTGGTTACGAGAGATTAGTAAAACTTTTGCAGAGTCTAGCACTATAATAAGTAAAAGTTTTGTAAGTATAGCAATATAATTAGTAAAAGGTTTGCTGAGTCAAGCAATATAATTAATAAAAGTATTGTAGAGTCTAGCAATAGAATTAATAAAAGTATTGTAGAGTCTAGCAACATAATTAATAAAAGTATTGTGAGCATAGCAATATAATTAATAAAAGTATTGTAGAGTCTAGCAATAGAATTAATAAAAGTATTGTAGAGTCTAGCAATATAATTAGTAAAAGTATTGTAAGTATAGCAATATAATTAATAAAAGTATTGTAAAGTCTAGCAATAGAATTAATAAAAGTATTGTAGAGTCTAGCAATATAATTAATAAAAGTATTGTAGAGTCTAGCAATATAATTAATAAAAGTATTGTAGAGTCTAGCAATGGAATTAATAAAAGTATTGTAGACTCTAGCAATATAATTAATAAAAGTATTGTAGAGTCTAGCAATATAATTAATAAAAGTATTGTAGAGTCTAGCAATGGAATTAATAAAAGTATTGTAGAGTCTAGCAATATAATTAGCAAAAGTATTGTAAATATAGCAATATAATTAATAAAAGGTTTGTAGAGTCTAGCAATAGAATTAATAAAAGTATTGTACAGTCTAGCAATATAATTAGCAAAAGTATTGTAAGTATCGCAATATAATTAATAAAAGTATTGTAAAGTCTAGCAATAGAATTAATAAAAGTATTGTAGAGTCTAGCAATATAATTAATAAAAGTATTGTAGAGTCTAGCAATATAATTAATAAAAGTATTGTAGAGTCTAGCAATGGAATTAATAAAAGTATTGTAGAGTCTAGCAATATAATTAGCAAAAGTATTGTAAATATAGCAATATAATTAATAAAAGGTTTGTAGAGTCTAGCAATAGAATTAATAAAAGTATTGTACAGTCTAGCAATATAATTAGCAAAAGTATTGTAAGTATGGCAATATAATTAATAAAAGTATTGTAGACTCTAGCAATATAATTAGTAAAAGTATTGTGAATATAGCAATTTAATTAATAAAAGTATTGTAGAGTCTAGCAATATAATTAGTAAAAGGTGTGTTGAGTCTAGCAATATAATTAGTAAAATGATTGTAAGTATAGCAATATAATTAATAAAAGTATTGTAGAGTCTAGCAATATAATTAATAAAAGTATTGTAGAGTCTAGCAATATAATTAATAAAAGTATTGTAGAGTCTAGCAATATAATTAGTAAAAGTATTGTGAACATAGCAATATAATTAATAAAAGTATTGTAGAGTCTAGCAATATAATTAATAAAAGTATTGTAGAGTCTAGCAATATAATTAGTAAAATGATTGTAAGTATAGCAATATAATTAATAAAAGTATTGTAGAGTCTAGCAATATAATTAGTAAAAGGTGTGTTGAGTCTAGCAATATAATTAGTAAAATGATTGTAAGTATAGCAATATAATTAATAAAAGTATTGTAGAGTCTAGCAATATAATTAATAAAAGTATTGTAGAGTCTAGCAATATAATTAGTAAAATGATTGTAAGTATAGCAATATAATTAATAAAAGTATTGTAGAGTCTAGCAATATAATTAATAAAAGTATTGTAGAGTCTAGCAATATAATTAATAAAAGTATTGTAAGTATAGCAATATAATTAGTAAAAGTATTGTAGAGTCTAGCAATATAATTAATAAAAGTATTGTAGAGTCTAGCAATATAATTAATAAAAGTATTGTAGAGTCTAGCAATATAATTAGTAAAATGATTGTAAGTATAGCAATATAATTAATAAAAGTATTGTAGAGTCTAGCAATATAATTAATAAAAGTATTGTAGAGTCTAGCAATATAATTAATAAAAGTATTGTAGAGTCTAGCAATATAATTAGTAAAATGATTGTAAGTATAGCAATATAATTAATAAAAGTATTGTAGAGTCTAGCAATATAATTAGTAAAAGGTGTGTTGAGTCTAGCAATATAATTAGTAAAATGATTGTAAGTATAGCAATATAATTAATAAAAGTATTGTAGAGTCTAGCAATATAATTAATAAAAGTATTGTAGAGTCTAGCAATATAATTAATAAAAGTATTGTAGAGTCTAGCAATATAATTAATAAAAGTATTGTAGAGTCTAGCAATATAATTAATAAAAGTATTGTAGAGTCTAGCAATATAATTAGTAAAATGATTGTAAGTATAGCAATATAATTAATAAAAGTATTGTAGAGTCTAGCAATATAATTAATAAAAGTATTGTAGAGTCTAGCAATATAATTAATAAAAGTATTGTAGAGTCTAGCAATATAATTAGTAAAATGATTGTAAGTATAGCAATATAATTAGTAAAATGATTGTAAGTATAGCAATATAATTAATAAAAGTAGTTTAGAGTCTAGCAATATAATTAATAAAAGTATTGTAGAGTCTAGCAATATAATTAATAAAAGTATTGTAAGTATAGCAATATAATTAGTAAAAGTATTGTAGAGTCTAGCAATATAATTAATAAAAGTATTGTAGAGTCTAGCAATATAATTAATAAAAGTATTGTAGAGTCTAGCAATGGAATTAATAAAAGTATTGTAGAGTCTAGCAATATAATTAATAAAAGTATTGTAGAGTCTAGCAATATAATTAGTAAAATGATTGTAAGTATAGCAATATAATTAATAAAAGTATTGTAGAGTCTAGCAATATAATTAATAAAAGTATTGTAGAGTCTAGCAATATAATTAATAAAAGTATTGTAGAGTCTAGCAATGGAATTAATAAAAGTATTGTAGAGTCTAGCAATATAATTAATAAAAGTATTGTAGAGTCTAGCAATATAATTAGTAAAATGATTGTAAGTATAGCAATATAATTAATAAAAGTATTGTAGAGTCTAGCAATATAATTAATAAAAGTATTGTAGAGTCTAGCAATATAATTAATAAAAGTATTGTAGAGTCTAGCAATATAATTAGTAAAATGATTGTAAGTATAGCAATATAATTAGTAAAATGATTGTAAGTATAGCAATATAATTAATAAAAGTAGTTTAGAGTCTAGCAATATAATTAATAAAAGTATTGTGAGTATAGCAATATATGATTATATCGTGGTTCTGATTGCTTGTATCTCTTCATAGTGCACTCAAGCACATACTACTTAGTTCCCAGAGTACTCATTTGGGTTGTTATTATTATGATTATTATTATTATTATTATTTCCATTATTATAATTATTATTATTATTATTATTATTGGCAGCTGGTGAATTCTTCGTGTCAGAAACAAACATGACAACCATTGTATTTGTTACAAATGGAGCTGTTGAAACAATTGGATTTAATCTGCTAGTAAGCACTTTCCATGAAGAACCATGTTTGGATGGCGAGTTTCGATGTGACACAACCAGGTACATCATGTGTGTGTGTTGTGTGTGTTTGTGTGTGTGTGTGTGTGTGTGTGTGCTGTAGAGTACGAGTAGTTATCTTGTGATAATAATGTTAAGAGAAAAACATTAAGAGGAGAAAAAAATTAAAACAAGGAGAGAAAACAGCAATAAACTGTGTCAATAACTGACTAAACTGTGTCAATAACTGACTATATATTTACATAAAAATATTGATGTCTCAGAAATACAAGTATCTTTTTAACTAAACTTAAAGATGTCCATTAATAGGCTAAATGACATTTGTGGATCTTCTCTGTTTGTCTGCCTGTCTCTCTATTGGTAATATTTACGCATTTTCTTTCCAGTTGCATTTCGAAAACCCTTACATGCGATGGCGTGAAACATTGTTTGGATCAATCAGATGAAAACAAAACTAAGGTTAGTGATTTAGATTAAAATGCAGCTATTTTTTACAACATTGGACCAAATACAGAAGCCTGTGAAGGTGAGTACCAACTTGCTGTCAGGGAATGTGAATACACAAGCTTGTGAAAATGAGTAAGCAGCTGACAGGGAATATTAAAAGCAAAGCCTGCGAAGGTGAGTACCAAGTTGCTGACAGGGAATAGTAATACAGGAGCCTGTGAAGGTGAATACCAAGTTGCTGACAGGGAATAGTAATACAGAAGCCAGTGAAGGTGAGTACCAAGTTGCTGACAGGGAATAGTAATACAAGAGCCTGTGCAGGTGAGTACAAAGTTGCTTACAGGGAATTGTATTACAAAAGCCTGCTAAGATGAGTACCAACTTGCTGTCAGGGAATGTGAATACACAAGCTTGTGAAAATGAGTAAGCAGCTGACAGGGAATATTAAAAGCAAAGCCTGTGAAGGTAAGTACCAAGTTGCTGACAGGGAAAATCAATACAGAAGCCAGTGAAGGTGAGTACCAAGTTGCTGACATGGAATAGTAATACAGAAGCCTGTGAAGGTTAGTACCAAGTTGCTGACAGGGAATAGTAGTACAAAAGCCTGTGAAATTGAGTACCAAGTTGCTGACAGGGAATAGTAGTACAAGAGCCTGTGCAGGTGAGTACAAAGTTGCTTACAGGGAATTGTAATACAAAAACCTATGAAGATGAGTACCAATTTGCTGTCAGGGAATGTGAATACAAAAGCTTGTGAAAATGAGTAAGCAGCTGACAGGGAATATTAAAAGCAAAGCCTGTGAAGGTAAGTACCAAGCTGCTGACAGGGAAAAGCAATACAGAAGCCAGTGAAGGTGAGTACCAAGTTGCTGACAGGGAATAGTAATAAAGAAGCCTGTGAAGGTGAGTACCAAGTTGCTGACAGGGAATAGTAATACAAGAGCCTGTGCAGGTGAGTACAAAGTTGCTGACAGGGAATAGTCATACAGAAGCCAGTGAAGTTTTGTACTAAGTAGTTGTCTTGGAATACAAAAAAAAAGAAGTCTATGAAGTTGAGTACCAAGTTGCTGACAGGGAATAGTAATACAGAAGCCAGTGAAGTTGAGTACCAAGTTGCTGACAGGGAATGGTAATACAGGAGCCTGTGAAAGTGAATACCAAGTTGCTGACAGGGAATAGTAATACAGAAGCCAGTGAAGGTGAATACCAAGTTGCTGACAGGGAATAGTAATACAGAAGCCCATGAAGATGGGTACCAAGTTGCTGACAGGGAATAGTAACAAAGAAGCCAATGAAGGTGAGTACCAAGTTGCTGACAGGGAATAGTAACAAAGAAGCCCGTGAAGGTGATTACCAAGCTGCTGATAGGGAATAGTAATACAGAAGCCTGTGAAGGTGAGTACCAAGTTGCTGACAGGGAATTGTAAAACAGAAGCCAGTGAAGGTGAGTACCAAGTTGCTGACAGGGAATAGTAATACAGAAGCATGTGAAGGTGAGTAAGCATCTGTCATAGAATACTAAAAAAAAGAAGCCTGTGAAGGTGAATAATAAATTTATGTTAGGAAATTGTAATACAGAACAGCTGCTTAGTAAGAAGAAAAAAATAATGTGCAAAGCCATGTTTTTGCTTAATTTATTGCTGTCTGATCTGTAAATAGAAAAGCCATGTTTTTGCTTAATCCATTGTGGTTTGATATGTAAATCTAAACTTTGGAGCAAGAAAATAGGTCACAATAACCTTACAAGGGTCTGAGTATTAGTTGTAAGGGTGTTAGTATTAGTTATAAGGGTGTGCAGTATTAGTTGTAAGAGTGTTTGTATCAGTTGTAAGGATGCTTCTGTTAGTTGTAAGGATGGTTGTATTATCTTTAAGGGGGTGAGTATTAATTGTAAGGATGGTTGTATTAATTGTAAGGATGGTTGTATTAGTTGTAAGGGTGTGAATATTAGTTGTAAGGGTGTGAGCATTAGTTCATAGGGTGTGAATATTAATTGATATGTTGTGAGTATTAGTTGTAAGGATATTTGTATAAGTTGTAAGGATGTTTGTATTAGTTGATAGAGTGCGAGTATCAGTTGATAGGATGTGAGTATTAGTTGTAACAACAGTTGTATTAGTTGTAAGGGTGTGAGTATTAGTTGTAAGGATGATTCAATAAGTTGAAAGGGTGTGAGTTTTAGTTAATAGGGTGTGAGTATTAGTTGTAACGACAGTTGTATTAGTTGTAATGATGTATTAGTTGATATTAGTTGATAGGGTGTGAGTATTAGTTGTAAGGACGGTTGTATTAGTTGTAAGGGTATGAATATTAATTGTAAGGATGTGTTTTATTAGTTGTAAGGGTGTGAGTATTAGTTGATAGAGTATGAGTATTAGTTATAAGGATGGTTTTATTAGTTGTAAGGGTGTGAGTATTAGTTATAAGAATGGTTGTATTAGTTGTAAGGGTGTGAGTATTAGCTGATAGGGTGTGAGTATTAGTTGTAACAACAGTTGTATTAGTTTTAAGGGTGTGAATATTAGTTGTATTAATGATTCAATAAGTTGTAAGTGTAAGTATTAGTTGATAGGGTGTGTGTATTAGTTGCAACAACAGTTGTATTAGTTGTAATGGTGTATTAATTGATAGGGTGTGAGTATTAGTTGTAAGTATGTATGTATTAGTTGTAGGGGTGAGTATTAGTTGCAAGGGTGTATTAGTTGTAAAGGTGAGTATTAGTTGTAAAGGTGTGGGTATTAATTGTAAGGATGTTAGTATTAGTTATAAGGGTGTAAGTATTAGTCGTAAGGATGTTTTGTATTAGCTGTAATGATGTTTGCATGAGTATTAGTTTTAAGGGTGTATTAGTTGTAAGGGTGTGAGTATTCGTTGTAAGGGTGTGACTAGCTGTAAGTATGTTTATATTAGTTGTAAGGGTGTGAGTATTAGGTATGAGAATGGTTGTATTATTTGTAAGGGTGTGAGTATTAGTTGCAAAGTGTGACTTAAGCTGTCAGTATGTTTGTATTAGTTGTAAGGGTGTATTAGGTGTAAGGATGTTTGTATTACACTGTAGTTGTAAGGGTGTGAGTGTTAGTTGTAATGGTGTATTAATTGTAAAGATGGTTGTATTAGTTGTAAGGGTGTGAGTATTACTTATAAGAATGGTTGTATTTGTGTAAGGTTGTGAGTATTAGTTTATAGGGTGTGAGTATTAGTTGCAAAGGTGTGAGTACTTGTAAGGATGTTTGTATTAGTCATAAGGCTGTGAGTATTAGTTGTAAGGATGTTTGTATTAGTTGTAAGGATGTTTGTATTAGCTGTAAGGGTGTGAGTATTAATTGTAAGGATGTTTGTATTAGTTGTAAGGGTGTGATTAATAGTTGTAAGGTTGTGAGTATTACTTATAAGAATGGTTGTATTTGTAAGGATGTTTGTATTAGTCATAAGGGTGTGAGTATTAGTTGTAAGGATGTTTGTATTAGATGTAAGGATGTTTGTATTAGCTGTAATGGTGTGAGTATTAGTTGTAAGGATGTTTGTATTAGTTGTAAGGATGTTTGTATTAGCTGTAAGGGTGTGAGTATTATTTGTAAGGATGTCTGTATTAGTTGTAAGGATGTTTGTATTAGTTGTAAGTTTGTGAGTATTAGTTGTAAGGATGTTTGTATTAGCTGTAATGGTGTGAGTATTAGTTGTAAGGATGTTTGTATTAGCTATAAGGGTGTGAGTATTAGTTGTAAGGATGTCTGTATTAGTTGTAAGGATGTTTGTATTAGTCATAAGGCTGTGAGTATTAGTTGTAAGGATGTTTGTATTAGTTGTAAGGATGTTTGTATTAGCTGTAAGGGTGTGAGTATTAATTGTAAGGTTGTTTGTATTAGTTGTAAGGGTGTGATTAATAGTTGTAAGGTTGTGAGTATTACTTATAAGAATGGTTGTATTTGTAAGGATGTTTGTATTAGTCATAAGGGTGTGAGTATTAGTTGTAAGGATGTTTGTATTAGTTGTAAGGATGTTTGTATTAGCTGTAATGGTGTGAGTATTAGTTGTAAGGATGTTTGTATTAGTTGTAAGGATGTTTGTATTAGCTGTAAGGGTGTGAGTATTAGTTGTAAGGGTGTGAGTATTAGTTGTAAGGATGTTTGTATTAGTTGTAAGGATGTTTGTATTAGCTGTAAGGGTGTGAGTATTAGTTGTAAGGGTGTGAGTATTAGTTTATAGGCTGTGAGTAGTTGTAAGGATGTTTGTATTAGTCATAAGGGTGTGATTATTAGTTGTAAGGATGTTTGTATTAGCTGCAAGGGTGTGGGTATTAGTTGTAAGGCTGTTTGTATTAGTTGTAAGGATGTTTGTATTAGCTGTAAGGGTGTGAGTATTAGTTTATAGGGTGTGAGTAGTTGTAAGGATGTTTGTATTAGTCATAAGGGTGTGATTATTAGTTGTAAGGATGTTTGTATTAGCTGTAAGGGTGTGGGTATTAGTTGTAAGGCTGTTTGTATTAGTTGTAAGGATGTTTGTATTAGCTGTAAGGGTGTGAGTATTAGTTGTAAGGATGTTTGTATTAGTTGTAAGGTTGTGAGTATTAGTTGTAAGGGTGTGAGTATTAGTTGTAAGGGTATGTGTATTACTGGTAACTTAAAGGATGTTTGTATTAATTGTAAGGATGTTTTTTCTATTGTAAGGGTTTGAGTATTGTTGTTGTTGTTGTAGGGTTGAATGCCATTTTTCAGCACACGATAGGCTTTACATGGCAGCCAGTATTAATGGTGGAGGAAGAACCTGGGAAAACCCCGGAAAGAACCACCAACCCTCGAGAAGCTACTGGCAAGCTTTTTCACATACCCACATTGGCCGAATCCGAGACTCGAACCTTCGCAGAGGTGAGATGGCAGTGATCTGTAACGGAGAGTGCTTTAGACCACTCGGCCACTCGGGGCCCCGTGTGAGTATTAGTTGTAAGGATGTTTGTATTAGTTGTTTAAAGGTACTCACTCAAATAGTTTGATGATTTCACATGCAAACATGTGGTAAGACGGGCAAAATGCATAAAATTTACCTATCACTTGAGTGTGTAAAGTAGATCACTGTCACCTCTGTTTTGAAAACAGTGAGTAGTACCTCTCATGATGATAGTACCTACAGTTTCCCGACTCCAAAAGCAACAGTTGGAGAGAAACGGAACCAAATGTAAAAAAGATGAGGTTGACGTCCATTGAAGGAGGACAATATTTTTCCCAGAAAAGTGATATCCACTTCTCCCATATTCTTACATGATCTGTCTAGTTCCATCTGTTTGCATATGAACATGATATGTATTGTTACACCATCTGTCTGACTGTACCTCTTTGGATATGAACATTATCTGTCTGACTGTACCTCTTTGGATATAAACATTATCTGTCTGGCTGTACCTCTTTTAATACCAACATGATCTGTTTGGTTGTACTTCTTAGGATTTGTATATGATTAATGTCTGTTTTGTACTTCTTTGGGTAACAACATGATCTGTCTGACTGTACGTCTTTAGATAACAACATCATCTATTTATTGGTAACTTTTTTGATACAAACATGATCTGTCTGGTTGTACCTCTTTTAATACCATCATGATCTGTTTGGTTGTACCTCTTTGGATTCGTATGTGATATGTCTTGTTTTGTACCTCTTTGAATACCAGCATGATCTATCTATTTGTACCTCTTTTGATACAAACATGATCTGTCTGGTTGTACCTCTTTTGATACAAACATGATCTATCTGGTTGTACCTCTTTGGATTCACAGATGATCTGTCTGTTTTGTACCTATCTATAAATACGTTGATGCAGTCACACTTGACTATTAAGCAACGGGTGGTACGTGGTCAAAGATAAAGTAAAGATGGAAGTGACAGGACAGTCAGAAGAGTAATGATAGGAAAGGCAGAAATAAGTAAAAGTGTGTCAGTGTACGTTTTCGTCCCTTCATACTCAGACCAATCCGGCTACCGTAGCGGCAATGAGATATGGAACCTCAACCGGCATAGCCCTGAGAATCACTAGGTCTTACTTGTAGCTGACTAGTTCATTAGAATGTGATTTTGCAAAGCTCCTGCTTGTGAGATACCAAGTCAGGAGCTTCTGCAATTATTGATGGTAATTTGTTCCAAGTCCCTATTGTACATGGGAAGAAGCTGAACTTGAAACAATTTGTCGATGCTGACTTTAATTGGAACTTTTTCCTGTGGTTTGCCCTAGTTTGGCTATATGCCAGGGTCAGGTATTTGTCCACTGGTATGTCCACTAGGTTGTTCGCAATCTTGTACATCATGGTTAGCTGGGCCTTGGTTCGCCTGGATTCGAGTGATTCCAACTGGTGATGGTTGAGCATTGCACTGACACTGCTAGTGTTACGATATTTATTTGTGGTAAACCTAGTCGCTCTCCTCTGAACCATCTCTATCTTATTTGTTAGATCTTTACTATCTGGGTTCCACACAGTCGAGCAATACTCAAGACCTGGTCGAACCAGAGTGAAATATGCCGCACTTTTTACTTCTTCATTGTTGATTTGGAGGTGGTGGCGCAGGAAACCAAGGTTACTGTTCCCTTTTTTCACTATCTTGTCTATGTGCCTTTTCCAAGAGAGGTCTCTAGACAATTCCACCCCAAGATATTTTGTTGCCTGCTCATTGGCTAACGTGTGCCCCTTAAGAGTATATTCGGACAAGATTGGTGATTTTTTCCTGTAAACTCTTAGGATGCTGCATTTTTCTGGATGGAACGACATACCCCAAGTTCTTTCCCATAGGGCCAGTTGGTTCAGGTCTTCTTGAAGGATCTCACAGTCCTTGGAGACATTTATTTCCCGGTAGACTATACAGTCATCTGCAAAAAGTCTTGTGTTGGATTTGACGCTTGCAGGTAGATCATTGATGAACACCAGGAAGAGTATGGGACCCAAAACACTCCTCTGAGGTACCCCACTAACAACTGGTGCTGGGTCTGATGTTGCTCCATCTACTATAACTCTCTGCGATCTGATCCATTTCTGTGTGTTACCCCTGATGCCATAGTGGTCCAACTTACTGAGGAGTCTTTCATGGGGGACACGATCGAAAGTCTTAATGAAGTCAAGGATTGCAAGGTCATACTGCTTCCCTCTGTCTAAGGATTTGGCGAGCCCATCCACTAGGGTTATGAGCTGTGTTTCACAGCTTCGTCTTACACGGAAACCATGCTGACAGTCTGTTAGAATGTTGTAGTGATCTAGATGTTGCATCATGTTGCTTACTATGATGTGTTCAAGCATTTTGCAGCAGATACATGTAAGGGAGACCGGTCTATAATTGCTGGCCTTGAATCTTTCTCCATTTTTGAAGATAGCTGTAACGTTTGCTGTTTTCCAGACATCAGGGACATAACCTGTTGAGAGGCACTTCTGGTAAATATAACTCAAGGATGGTGCACACTCTTCTGCCAGATCTTTCAGGATCCTTGCTGGAATCATGTCTAGTCCTGTAGCTTTCTGTGGGTTAATTTTCCGCAACAAGCTGTATACACCTTCTACAGTAACCTGGATGTCAGGCATTGGTGGGTAACGATCTCCATGTAGGCGTGGTAGATCACTCTTATCCTCTTGTGTGAAGACTGACTGGTATTGACGATTCAGTATGTTAGCCTTGTCGGATGCCTCTGAATGTAGTTTCCCGTGTTTGAATACCAACATGATCTATATATTTGTACCTCTTTTGATACAAACATGATCTGTCTGGTTGTACCTCTTTGGATTCATACATGATCTATCTGTTTTGTACCTATTTGAAGTAAGAGTTTAACGTTGTTTTTTTCTGAGTTCATCGTGGTATAAACTGTCAGTTGCCGACTCACACAGCAAATAACGCCCGAAGGGCGTTATGTAAGCTGTGTTAGTCGGCAACTGACAGTTTATACCATGATGAACTCAGAAAAAACAACGTTAAACTCTTATAATTGAAATTTTAGTTATTTGTTATGTTATTTTGTTTGCATCATTAAAAAACAGAAATCTTAATTGAGCGTAGTAATACATGTTTGTGGTTTTTCTGTTACGTAGCTATTTATAACACTTGGGATGTCCAGCTTGATCGCAGTAAGGTCATCATAATACCAGTCCTTCAACCAATGGAAGCCAAATTTTTTCAATTATTTTTTGTTTGTTTGTTAGAATGTTGTTTTTCTTTAATGCTTACTT
The DNA here is from genome assembly GCA_028554795.2 of Sinohyriopsis cumingii. Lineage (NCBI taxonomy): Eukaryota > Metazoa > Mollusca > Bivalvia > Unionida > Unionidae > Sinohyriopsis > Sinohyriopsis cumingii. Next base: position 33,371 of record JAPYKE020000662.1, on the reverse strand, counting down.
CATGTCTGCCTTAACTGGCGGTGTTTATCTTATGCTGTACACGTGACTCTATTTATAGAAGTGGAAAAGTAGTTCTCCTTACAGTTCATACAGAAATGAACGCAATTCGTTTTGATCACATGGTAACATTCTGACCAATGGAAATGTTACTTTCCTGTACCAGCTACTGGCATTGTAATTATTACCAACATGATCTATTTGTACCTCTTTTGATACAAACATGATCTGTCTGGTTGTACCTCTTTCCCAAATAACCATATAATTTCTAATAAAAGTCCTAATAAATACATTTTGGAATAATCTTTAGTAGTATTCCAAATAATTTCCAGTGATGAAGGTGTTGATGTGCCTGTAGTCTGTAATGTACTAATGTACAAATGACCTGAATCGCAACGATGTGCCAACGGTCTTTTGTCGAATCACAATAATATAATCTAAGGATTCTTTGCTTGAATGCACCATAATTTCCACTTTATTTCTCTTTCCAAAAATATTTTAGAGTAATTTTTGTATTTCCTGAGAAGAATAATTTGAATTAAATAAATTCAGCTCAAAGCAAACACTGAACACAAAGATCTTATAACATGAATGAATAGTTGATAGATAAACAATGTAACCTAAGAAAGAAGAGCCAGGATGTAGGACAAAAGTTTCTAGAACAATCCAAGATAATAAGGAAATCTCCGTAAAGATCTTATAACATGAATGAATAGTTGATAGATAAACAATGTAACCTAAGAAAGAAGAGCCAGGATGTAGGACAAAAGTTTCTAGAACAATCCAAGATAATAAGGAAATCTCCGTTATTAAAGTTATGATACATAACGTGGTAAACATTAGGCAGACCCGGCATTTCACGGAGAATTTAAATGTTCTGACTCAGATTGAGATAAACATGTTGTTTACAAAACCAAACTCATTGATTCTGGTCAGGTAGAATATGAACTTGATTTTGGACAAAGTCAGCTTCTAAATACAATTTTATATAACCCTTTGCATTTAATATATCAAAAAGGAATTTGCACTTGCTTGTGAGGGTTCAATACACTTAAATGCATAATTTACATATCTGGTAGCATATTAGATCAACTGAAATGGCTTGCTATCACTAATCCTCGTGCGTTTTACTGCATATTACAACTCAACCCCCACCACCCCCAGTACAGACCTTGACACCCTCTCGTGCACCCAAGGGCACAATTTCATTAAATTCTACTCAGCATCTTAGAAAATATGGTAGAGGACACAGATCGACAAATGGAAGATAACAGTGTCCTCTACGCTTCTTTCGAAAGGTGTGGGGATTTGAAAAAAAATGAGTTCATGTAGTCTAATCAAAATTTGATTTTTGCGATTTTGACAAGATTCACAGAAAACCTTAAATGATTACATCATTGTCCACTTCAACAACACTATCAACATTGACTCAGATTGGGTCCCTTGAGTTGCTGTTTGAATTCATCGTAGCCTAATGCATGGCTAACTGTTTGATCGATTGACAGTAAATGTTGTGCATGAGCAAATCTTCATATTTGATCTTGATTCAAATCAATGGGTAAAGCTTCATTCAGGATTTTCGTTCTTTATTTCCTTTCATTTGAATGAGGTTTGGGTGACTCAATGTTGCTTAAAATAATCTCTATTTAAACTTATCCATAAAAATTATATGGAGATACAGTTTTTTAAATAATTCTATATATATTATTATAGTGATGGTCTTGATGTGCAGATTTGGGAGTAAACCTCTTAGCACGTGTTTTGTACACCTGTGATTCTGGCACACCAAGGCATAGAACATGAGCATGCTCAGGCACTCATTGAACTTCAACCAGTGTCTCAGTTGATAACCTTTATGTACTCAAGAATTGAGCATGCAAGGACAATGACACTATTGAATGGCAACTTTTGCCATATCTGCGGAAAACAGTTTGTACTTAGCTGTGGGCTCAGTCTCTTTCCTCGTGCTAAGGCAAACATTTGCCAACAGACCTAACAGCATATTATCTTTACTATATTTATCGCAGGCTAGAAAAAGACAAGAAACCAAAAATGTATATAGTCAAATTAGTTCTGGAACGTGTAGAGATGAATGCGCAAGGAACACTTTTGTACAGTTTATTTATTTATTTATACATCATCATCATCATCATCATCATCATCACCATTATTATTATTATTGTTATCATTATTATCGGGCTTTTGTGTAATTAATGGAAAAAAGCATGAAGGCCATGCAGATCAACATGGCAAAGTGATAAGGTAAAAGAGTTGTTCTGGTTTTTATTCTAATGCTTTTTCATCTACTGGACAAAGTTATTCTGAGTTTGTTTCCTAGCCTATAATCATTCTCAAATGTGTGAGCCTGATAAAAAAAATATAACACAAAGAGGTAAGGTTAAGTAACATAACTTGCCAACTCTCTGCTTTAAATCTTGCTCCTTGAGTGTTATATTGCAATATGACTGGCATGTGCAATATGACTGGCATGAAGATCAACTAAAATAGAACAGATGGATGGACAGTTCCAAGGTTGATGATTGAATGAATGGAGTTTTCAATTGTTCACATTGGTATAATTGTGCAAGCTATCATAGTACACAATTCTGACGCAATCGAAACGTGTTTGGCCTTTTCCGTCAAATTGAAAAAGATTGTTGCCATTAGGAACTATATTCTGAACTACAGAAGGAGACAAGGTCACAATCAGAACACTCTCGGCCTTTTGCTGTCACAAGATAATCTGCTTCTTGACATAGGCGAGTTACTAAATACATAAAAAAAACTTTTCCTGTATTCCTGCTACTGGCCTAAGAGTCATCCTTGTATGCGGGTGATCGCAGGTTCGAACCACTACCGAGTCATACCAAAAACTTATAATAAATGGTACTTTCAGCTGCCTCACTTGGTGCTCAGCATTAAGAGGTTAGTGTTAGGACTGGTCTTCCTGGTGTCAGGACAATGTGACTGGGTGGGTCATTCGTGCTACATGTCTGCGGCATGATGCCCCAGTGCTAGACATCACTATAAACTGTCAAGCTGCATACATCATAGCGAAATTACTAAAACTGTTAAAGTTACATTTCAGATACAAAACAAACCTCACAAACACACTCCAAAGTTATTTCATGATCTGATGGAAATGAGCGAGTGACTTTTGGGCACTGTCTAATACAATTAAACCATTGCCATTTCAAGCACTGTTCTTCGAAACCTGAAATGCATTAAAACATCATTTACACATAACTGCTTATGCTTTATCTCAATGTAATCAAATTTTAATAGAATATTTTTCAATTTGAAAGTTTCACCACTTCATTCAGAATACACCATTTTTACTTCGACCCTCATTTTGCATTCAGAAATATGAGAAGAAGAATCCTTCACTATGTTTCAGTGTAGGATAGGAAAATTCCACTACTTGGATTAAAATTGTGCGTCAGACACTTGGCAAAACCTCGTATCTAATGCAAAATTCTTATCTTCTAGAGGAATGTTTCTGTCCAACAACTACGCATATGCGTATACGCAAAAAGTTATTTCATGTGATGATCAAAAAGAATAATTATGTCACTTCTGCTGATCATGTTATCACTTTTCTAAATTGTGACAAAGTCTCATTATGGCATTCAAGAAATATCATCATATCCTCCTGTGGCAGAGTTCACAATGATTGGCCAGTGAAATCCATGTGACCACTACGGGGCAATTCAATTGGCCCTTCCGGGCTATGTTCACTGTCATAACAGAGTAAGGTAAAAGGTAGACCCAACCTCCTCACACCACCCATAAATGTACTTAAGCAGGCGTAAGTAGTTAAATGAAATTATCTTACCCAAAAGATATGCAAGTCCACACGCTAGCTTTGTGACCTACTATTTGACATTGTTAATACACACTAATTGTACACAGATATTTCCATGTTCAGTTGCTTTTGCCATAATGATCCTTAAGAAAAAGAATCTTTGTACAGTATCTGGAAATCAAACCCTTGGGAAGTTAGATTTGCTTAAGAAATTCAGTAAACCTTGTTACAGACATGAATTGCATGGCCTCTTTAAATGTATCTACTATTGCAAAAAAGGGGAAGATTTATTAATTGATCGGGGGGGGGGATTGGGTCTACTATATTGCGCAAAAGAAACGTCATGCTGCTTGTATATGCATACTGGTGCATGTGTGTGCATTATAGCACAACTTTTCCAACATCATCTAGCTCATTTGGGTCCAAAGGTGAAATACGGTTATATGTGGATGTGTACAAAGCGTTTGGAATTTGGATCACACTCTAATATCAAATCCAGATGACTTTTTCACCGGGAGGGTTGGGGAGGGAGAGAAGAATGATAACAAATGCATGGAATTAGATTGCATTACTTTTTGTATTTTATGTTTGTTGTCGTTTTGTGTAATTTCATGTATTTCATATAATATGTTAACAATTTTCGTTTCAATTTTTAGGCGGGATGTTCAATTATTGGTATATTTGGAATTTTCGGAGAGACCAGTATCCTAGCCATTTTTATAATAGCATCCGCCTTAATACTGACTATATTCGTCTCGATCATGGTGTGGCAAATTGTAAGGCATAGAAAAATCGATGTACAATCTTTCAAGAGTGATGACGAAAGCCACATTCATGCCAAAAACCAACCCGACGAAGAAGCTCTTGAAAGAGCTGAGCATCAGATTGGGGAGAACCCTTCAATAGGCCAGTCGTTCGAAAGAGCTGAGGATCACAAGAAAAACGTCCCGCCCAGAGACCATGCTGTTGATATAAGCAGCAGGAAGAGTCAGACCAATGAACAAGATCTAAATAAAACTGATCTTAACAACGGTAAGGGTCAGCTCAAAAACAAGGCTTTAGAAAGAGCTGAGTATCAAAACAGGAATGACCAGATCAATGACCAGGCATTAGAAAGAGCTAAGATTCATAAGACTGAGAGATTGCCCAAAGACCAGGCTTTCGAAAGAGCTGAGTATAACAGCAGGAAGGGTCCAGACAAAGATGAAGCTGTCCAAAGAGTTGAGTATCACAGCAAAGCAGACCCGCCCAAAGACCAACCGTTCGAAAGGGCTGAGTATCACCAGAAGGAGAGTCCTCCCAATGATCAGACTTACGAAAGAGCTGAAGGTAAGACTAAAAAGTCAGGTGTTGGAAGAGCTGATTATTACAGAAATGTTCAATATGAACCAAAGAATAAGGTAAAAATGTCGACTCCAGTCACAGAAAGACCTCCCAATGTTGAGAATGCCATCAGGGACACCACAAAGAACCAAAAGCGAATCTCGATGCCTCCAGTGGAAGAAACGAACAAAAAATCACGTCCTCGACCACCGAGATCAGTCAATCGTCAGTGATTATGAAACATAAATAATTTGTTAAAAACAACTTGAAAGAATTCTGAGAGACTGCTTTTCAAAGGTTCTTGAAACGTGTTATTTATCATTCCTTTCTATTTAAAGTATGATGTATGACGTATGGGTAAACATTATGACATCATGAATAAAAACATTTAAGCATGCATCCAGTCAGAGCAATGGTTACACATGTGCATGAGATACATACAAGTCTGACCAGTTGTCCGAATACGTTTTTATTTTATATACCCAGTCTCAGGCCACAACTAACTCTCCTCCAGGTTGACCAAAGTCATGAAGATATTTAATGGCTGACTTTTTTTTAAATGTTACAAACTGTTGATAATAACGCAGAATACTTCAGAAAACTGTATAGGTTTTTATAATTGCATGTTCTGCCATGAAGAAAGTGCTATATAAACTAAATGCATGGCAATGAAGTTTGTGTGTGTGTGTGTGTGTGTGTGATTTGGATTTTTAACATAGCTTTAGCAATTTTTCAGTCATATCGTTACAATATCCGCAGTGTGGCAGTTTATAGTGATGTCTAGCAATGGGGCATCATGCCACATGATGTCCCACCCATTTGCATTATCCTGACATCAGGCCGACCAGTCCTAACACTAACCTCTTAATACTGAGCACCAAGCGAGGCAGCTGTTAGTACCATTTTCATAAGTCTTTGGTATAACTTAGCTGGGGATCGAACCCACGACCTCCCGCATCCAAGGTGGACGCTCTAACCACCAGGCCACTGTAGTAGTCTCATGGCAATTAAGCACTTTTTTATTATTTCTGCTGTGTCACTATATAAATAATGCATTAAAAGGTACCAGTCAACCCATGATGACACTTTCAGCATTTCATGCACTATATGTTAGAATGTGCAGAAGGACACAAAGATCTATTAGTTATATCAACAAATGTACAATATTGAACGTTCATGTATAACAAAGACGGAAAATAATTGGGATCTGAGTTCAACATTCGTCACACGTTAGGTTCATTTGCATTTGGTTCTGCTCTATAGTTTCATAGTTGCACTGGTTCGATTTGTAAAGAAAAAGAATTTGCAGCATTTACTCATTGGTAATCCTTGTTCTTAGAAGAAGGCTTTACATACCTGGCAAATTTCAGTTCACTTTTTTTGGTGCATGATTAATGCTTGTAATTTGGTCTTGAAAGACACAGCTTGGCCTTCAGATGTACATCCTCAAACCACTGCTATCTCTGCATGGTCACTTACAATTAAATTATTGCAATTTCCAACGCTTTTATTGCCTGGTCTGGTACAACTAATTTTCCCTTTTTTAATACCTGCATAAGTTAGTGAGCTTAGACTAGTTAAAATTAACTTCTTGAACACGTGGAAGCAGGTATAATGGTCAGCTGTCTGTAAAGACACCGCATTGTTTTCTTAATGCCGCATATGATGAAATTTCAGTCACAGTATATCAAAGTAACATTTACCAACAGTCGCTCCATTGTACTATATCTGTTTCTCTTTCAGAAGTACTTAATAATTCTTGAGCAGCATCATACTGAAATCCAAAATGGCTGCCTCTGAAACATGTCTTTAAGCTTTTCTTTTCATGGAAAGGTTGGATAATACTCTGACTGTCAGTCTGGGTTCTCTAGTGAATGTTTTCACACAGCAAGTCATGTACAATCGTTATTTTTACTTGATCAAGTAATCCTTACGAATAAGTGAGACTGATCCAACATAAGTTAAAAGCCATACTCACACAGCACACTTAATTTGCTGCAATTTTAGTTCAGCTGATGTATTAAAAAAATGCCCACCAATTACCCCAGCCAAACCCTCCTGATCATTTAAAAATATCTCCTTTAATAATAATAATAATAATGAGGACTTTGTAAAACATATAATGATATGATTACAAAAACAAACACCATGAGATTAGAAAACATTAAACATGCTGACAATATTTAAGGTAGGAAACATTATTGGTCTTTAAGTTTGTTCTTGCAGTTGAAATAAGTGAGTTTTGAGAGCCCTCTTGAATGTGATCACTGTGTCTTTGTGTCCAAGTTCAGTGGGCAATTCATCCCACGTTGATGGGCCCTGGTATGCAAAAGAACGCTGTCCATATGACTTTGTTTTCATAGTGGGAATAATGAGTATACAATTTAAAGAATTTCTTTAATGTAAATAATTCACATATTCAGCTATTTTAAGAATAAAATGATTTCCACATTTGCAATTACAAACTGTTATTTTTTTACCCTACATCCTAACAATCCCAACATCATCAGAGGGTATCTTGAATCTTTGAGGAGAGATCATGATCATTTTAATAATGTCATGCTTTAAAGAACTAAATTGTAAATATCGTCCTTGACCTAGAAACCTGATCTAAGTGTTATTGCTCAGTTGTTTTCGTATTTTGTGAATAGTGAACCTTGTGAGTACGTGAAACGTGAGAATCATTCTAACATACGTTTGCTGCATATATAGTCAGGGCTGACAAGAAGGGGAGGCAGCTGGTAATATATCCCTGGGACCTGGGCCTACAAGGGGCCTGGGCTGAACAAAACTATTTAATTTTATAAAGGAACATTTTTGTTTGAAAAAGAACTAGGAGAGGCCCGGGTGTTTCTTAACCCAGGGCCCATGATCGCTCTCTATGGCCCAGCATATAGTGAGCAAAATTTGTTCTCAGATTTTTATTAAATCAAATCTTGATGTTTTATTACTTTTGTTTTATATGTTTGGAGAAGAAATACCACATGAATACATAATTGTATATGATCAGTTGGCTTTGTACGACAGGCACTGTTTGGTAAATGCATAGATTTGATCCTTCTTTTGATTTTGAACATCTATTTAATGAAGTACACTTGTCTTTCCTCAAGTTGTGGATTTTACCAGCAGGACTTGAGACTATAATTTTGTAATCATGCAACTAATATAAACTTGAAGTGAAGTCCATATTTATGATATCTGATTGGTCAGAATAAGTCACTGGATGCAATACATAAAGTCCATCATTGATGAAATCCAGGTCGAATTTGCTGAAATTGAAGTGAGACTTAAAATGGATCATTTAAACTATGGTTTTTGTTGGTTTTAACGGCACTTTTAACACATTACAGGTTATATCATATCGAAGAAATGGGAGCAAAGTGCCTTTCCCAAGGACACGACGAGACAGTCAACCATGTAGAAAACAACTTGTATCAAAATTTAATATGTATGTTTCCAATAGTTTCCAAATTTACTCTGTAGATTTGAGAGTCAGTAGCTCCGAAGTCAAGGTCACTATTGCTGCAAAAGTTTTGCCCAGGCATCTAATTTCTGGATGACAACTTGCTGAAATAGCCTACTTTATTTTAACCTTCTTTGCAGAGGTTTTAAATCCATAAGTACACTTAAGGTCATGTTCTAAGCCTTTCTTCCTTGATAAGAGAGCTGCACATCTTTATAATCATGTCTACTAGAGTTGCAGCTACACTACCATTTCTAAATGCTTTAATAAAATGCAGGCAAGGAACATGACCTACGAGTACCGCTGCAACCGTATTCATACAGTTCTCATTGTATAAGGCACAAAAGATATTCAAACAATTGCCTTATGTTTGCGGGAGAACACATAGTATTTGTGGTAGTCCTTGTTCACAGGCAGATTATAGCATCATGCTGGGATATCACCAAAATGCGCTATGTTGTTACATCATAATAGGTAAAATATGACATTTTAAATTGTAGGTTTAAATTAAGTATATAAATTCATTATACACTTGATAAACAGTCCTATTATTTTAATATTGTTGTTGCCAGTCAGTGTCCAGCAGTGTTGGCTGTAGTTAAGTAAAATTAGTCATCGCTTCCTGATATGGTAAAGATGTGCCCATACTGAATGAACTACTTCACATCATGAATATGATGGCCGCCAGTCAGTCAGTGACTACAACCCTTTATTACCTACCACCAATGCTGAATATGATAGCTGCCAGTCAGTCAGTGACTACAACCCTTTCTTACCTACCACCAATGCTGAATATGATGGCCGCCAGTCAGTCAGTGACTACAACCTTTTATTACCTACCACCAATGCTGAATATGATGGCCGCCAGTCAGTCAGCGACTACAACCCCTTCTTACCTACCACCAATGCTGAATATGATGGCTGCCAGTCAGTCAGTGACTACAACCCTTTCTTACCTACCACCAATGCTCAAGTTAAGCAAATCTAGCTTTCATGCAAAGAAAAATACATGTCACCTAAATTAAGCAAACAAAATATGGATACATCCACTACTTAAATTGCAAAGAGAAATATGAAGAAACATAATTTAGATTAACATTGAGAAATTAACGACTTGCCTAGTGATCTCAAGTTGGTGGAGAGAGAAAGAGAGAGAGAGAGAGAAAAAGAGAGAGAGAGAGAGAGAGAGAGAGAGAAAGAGACTGGTCTTTTTGATACAATCTATCAATAACTTCTCTTTCATGTAATCATTGCACTTGTATCTATTCTAAATAGCATTATCCTTTAATAGGAATTTAATTAAAGATAAGAGACTACAAATAAAATTGATACATGTTTCTGATGTAGTAACCAAGACTGATCAACCACAGCACCCTGGTAACAATGAAATCACACAGATTTAACCTGCCACTTTGACAGTAACTTTGAGACAATCACAATGATAACCTTTGACAGAATTTTCTTGCTCATCTTTACATAATGATATCAATGTTCACTGATGCATTGTGACATTTTCCATATATCAAGATCTTGCTGTGGCTGCTTGACATTCCAGCCTTTATAATAAATTAGTTTGGTTCACTGCTGGGAGAAAATAACCTTACGTCCTTGTGCATTTCCAATAAACTAACGTCTGTTACTGAGCGGTGTTCAGGTTTCATTCATTAACTGAACAAGATATAAAATCTTCAATCAAAAATTTTAAATCAATTTTTGTTTCAGTTGTGTTATTCCTATAACATAACATCATTATTTTTTATGCTTGTTTTTAAGTAGATAATAATAAGGTTATTGACGGAGTATTAAAAATATTGAGACCTCGTTCATTATGCACAGGTTGTTTTCGCAACCATGGGCATCCAGCACCACATTTCCTCAGTCACAATATTTCAAAATTCTTAATTGATAACCTATGCTAAACATAATATTGATCTGATATTAATGTGCTTAGAAGAGTACTAGAGTACCCCTGTACAAATCCAGTAGAGCTTAGACTCACGTCCAATTTTTGAAATGCTGTACTAGACAAGATAAAGAGGATAGCTATTGACAATTTTGGAAACAAGATAAATACGACTTTTTTTCACTTTATGACAACCACCAGGGGGCCTTGTATTGTTGACTATATATCATGTGTACATGAAGTCCATATACATTTTTTTTACCTAGGACATAAATCAGAAAAGTCCATAAAGGTGTAATACTTTATAAAAACATGTGAGGGCGTTTCTACACTGCACATGTTAGAGACAGACCATTTTATTTCCGAGGGGTGGAGCTTCTGATTTTGTTTCGAACCAGACCAGTTTGGCTTGTTTACCTCAAGGTGCTTCAGTTTTGTCAACTAATATGAGGGATATACTACTTTTTACTCTACAGATCAGAGCAAAAATAGAAATAGTTTTTGAAGGTATATTGGGTCTGGAACCCTTTTAGATAATTCCCAGTACATGCTCTCGGGTACAAATAAATGTCATTCAGATCTATGTAATTTTCGGTTTGTCCTTCAAGTTCAAATTAGATATGAGCTGACGTGGTAAAAAAAACATGGGATGAAATTCTACCTGCTAGGATTCTTTCATTGTCATTATCGTTAGTGTTATGACAGATACATTGAGTTCTGACATGGAACATTTGCAAGAATCTCATTGCATCATAAAATGTTAAATTCTCTGACTGTTGTTCTTTTCTTATTCTTTTGCTGGGTGATGGCAGGTCTATAAAGTCTGAAGAGTTTTTGATGCCTCTCATCTCCTTGTGTTTGTTGTGACGTAGAGGAGGAAGTAATGTCTTCTCCTGTCATGTGAAGCAAATTTATATGAAGTCTCAGTGACCGAAGATATATTCCAGTTTGAATCAACACATTAATTCCTGCTTTCATCAAAGCTTGTTGGTCAATGAGCGCATTTGAAGAATTTTTTTTTTCTTTTTGTCAGCCGCATCTTTTAAAGCATGCAAGCCTCGAGTCATAATGGATTTCAGGAAGTATGCTAGCATATGAAAAGCCAATCTTAATTTATCTAACAAACCATGTCCTCATTCTTTAGCTGCTTCTCTGTACATATTTTACATCCATTACAGTTAACTGGAGAATTGTTTCTGAAAACAGTTTCTCTGTGACTTTTCCTTTCGAGATTACAATATTTTGTCCAATATCTCCTTGTATACTAATATTAACCCTCAAAATACAATTTACTGACTGTCAGATGATCGGGATGTACTGATTGGTAAAAATTCAATTTGTATCAACAACTTGTCGATCGCTATAATAAAATCATGTAAACAATCTCAGTCAGTAGATATTCAATCAGGGATTCACTAGTGATGTTGTTTTGGATCTGAAAATGCCAGTATTCTCTTTCTCCAAGTGTCCTTGTCCTTGCTTGTTGAGTATTTCAAAGTCAGAAGTAGTTTTATCTTCAACCAATTCCAGACCTAAGTGGGATTAATGGTTTCTTCCTAAGTGGGATTAATGGTTTCTTCCTAAATGGGATTAATGAGTAAATGTATTTTCAAGATGTTGACATACATACCTTAACACGGCACAATCGAAATCAAATCACCTCTGTCGTAGGTGAAATTGAAATCTGATTTTAATCAAATGGAAGCATTGCTAAAAATAAGATTCTAAACCCCTGCCATGGTCATGTTTCGAGAAAACACAATTTTCAGTCATCTTAAACAAAAATTAAAAATTAAAAAAAAAACTTTCAGTCTATGCCTGTTACACGTACTATGTATAAATGGTAATCTGTAATGATTGGAACTGATATAAAACTATCCCTTGGGATGTTTAAAAAGCAGCGACTAAAAGAAAATAGGTCAGTTATAAAATCAAAGTTTCAATTTAACTGGCTGCCAATAGAAAGTGGAGGAGGCTACTATTGACTCCACCCCTTGCCCCAATGTGCGAGCACCCATGGGACGCGCCATTTCTCCCTGTGATACGCCTTATTATCCCCCAGGACAAGAACCTTTTTTCATATTCTGGTCAGCTGTGGCTAATCTGCATAATAGCTAAAGGTTAGACTTGAGTACACAAGTATAAGGCCAGTGTGACTAATTAACAGTTAATCCTTATCAATTAATTTATCTTGTGAAAAGGACTGCCCTTCTGACATACTTCAATGAAACCATGTTCTACAATATGTATATGTAAACATCAGCATTGATTGGCAAATAAATGATGTCCTATTTTATTGTAACTTATGATGCCTAGGACTTCATTTTAACAGTTAAAATCTGTTTTTCCCACATTTAAATCCCACCTTATTTCCTTAGGTTTAAATCTTAAGGCATGTAACACTGTTTACTGAATAAAATATTTATTCTGAATTAGTTCTTTGGGAAACATATACTGCATGCATATTTTCTTTTATTTCTTCTTTTAATTTAATCACAGTAATTAAACTTTACATATACAGTAGAGGAATGTCAGGTGTTAACCAGTCGAGTTTCTTTAGTGAAAATGGAGACTGATTTTGTTTGCAGAGAAAAGTAGGCAACATTCAGCGATCATTCATGGAATTTAAGCTAACTGGTGATAATTTTATGTTTTTATTACTATAATTCTGTTGTAGTGTTTTCAAAAATCTGAAATTTACATGAATAATGTTTAATCTTAACATTATATTTACTGAAGAAAAAAACTCGTGTGATATTTATTATTTCGTCACTACAATATTCACAAGTGATAAAATAGAATATGGCACCTGTGGATTGTATACATTTTATCTATTTATGTATGTTTTTTTCCTTCTTCTGAGAAATGAAAATTGGCAGACATAATTTAATAATAGGGAGTTCTCTGCGAAAACTCGGGAGATAGTACGAGATCGGGAGGTAGGTGTGGAAATACCCCCAAAATCGGGAGGTTTTTCTTCCGGCTTGAGGGTTGACAGGTATGAACTGTCCGGGCTTGTGGAATTTCAGTCAGGGCTAGTGAGTTTATTTAAGTCACTGGGCCTGGGCCTAAAAAATTACTTTCAGCACTGACCAGTAGGTACATAAACTATTTATACCAGACATGTATATACGATCAGATTTGTCAGTACGCTATCTGTAGCCTGCATGTAAAATACAGTGATTGAATCATGAAAAGGAAGCTTCATAATGTTTAAATTAATTACTTATGATTTCTGCTTTGCAGATTTATTTGTTGGTTTTTTGTGTGTGAAAAACTAATGCTTAAGTTTCGACCGATGAAAACTGTTCTCATTGCCTTTTACACTTCCAAAGTAATGGATATTGTTTCAAACACAAGTCTGTCCCCGTTCTAGTCTCTTCTCCAAGAATTCAGTATTATCTCTCAGCATTTCAGTGTTGGATGTATATTTTCAAGATATCATACCTTCGGTGGTGGTGGTGATGGTGTGTGTGTGTGTGTGTTGGGGGTAGGTAATGAATATGTCATTTACATATAATATGATTGAACCTCATCCTTCTTAAATGAATTTATTGCATTATGGTAAATTTTTAATTTTTATACATTATTAACACACAATTCAACAGATATAGTTATGAGCATAACTTGGAAGCAGATTCAACTTTTGCATGAGCAACCCAAATCTGGTCTCCTCCGGTCTGTCTCGCTCGCCATGTATATGTTTGTATTTGAGGACTGGCTAGTATTGCATCACGGGACCATGTGATCTGTCGTCTCATCAAAGCTCGGAAAAACTCGACAATTTACGGAATCGTGGTATCTTCCGCGCAATATAATCACTACCTGCCTACGATATTTAATTTATAAACATCACAGTCCAATTAAAATTTGTAGAGAATTACATACATAAAAGGAAATTTTTTGTTTCTGGTCTCCTTTAAGTCTGTTTGAAAACATTTGACTCCATATCTCTGCGTGGTTGCTGTGGAGGTGGAACCATCTTCATAACATGTCTGGCATAATCTGTGTTGTGTAACCCTGCCTCTCGAAGTTTTGCCTCCAACTTCAACCTTGGATCTGATGTAATCTGAAATCAAAACTGGCATCAATTTACCTGATATTATTGTATATATGCATGTAAACTGGCATCAATTTACTTGATATTATTGTATATATGCATGCAAACTGGCATCAATTTACCTGATACTATTTTATATATGCATGTAAACTGGCATCAATTTACCTGATACTCTTGTATATATACATGTAAACTGGCATCAATTTACCTGATACTATTGTATATATGCATGTAAACTGGCATCAATTTACCTGATACTACTGTATATATGCATGTAAACTGGCATCAATTTACCGGATACATTTGTATATATGCATGTAAACTGTCATCAATTTACCTGATACTATTGTATATATGCATGTATACTGGCATCAATTTACCTTATATTGTGTATATGCATGTATACTGGCATCAATTTACCTGATACTATTGTATATATGCATGTAAACTGGCATCAATTTACCTGATACTACTGTATATATGCATGTAAACTGGCATCAATTTACCTGATACTATTGTATATATGCATGTATACTGGCATCAATTTACCGGATACTATTGTATGTATGCATGAATAATGATCAGCTGCATGTAGTCTACAACAATCCAGATCTAATGTTACAATAATGCTGGCACAGATCAAGGCTTACCTGCTGTTGTTTTTTTCAAACATGAATCAAGCAAACATTGTATATCTTTGTGTTTTGCTGTTTGCAATATCAGTGATATTACAAACGATGACGCTTGAATTTCACCATATTAACTTAAATAGCTTAAGTCTTAGATGTTGATATATGATTGGCTGAATTAACTCTGACTGTACAATAACAATCAAAATCTTAATTATTCCCTGTTCAAAATGTGACAGATTTATACATGACCTGGTCTGAATTTCACCACATAAACTTACATCTGGACATAAAGACTATACTGAATGGTGTGGGGTGGGGGTGGCCCATTTCCAATTTTCTTCATATGATCTTCATTACAAGTATGAGGTGGTTTGACTTCATTCTCTAAGTTTTGTGTACACATGCTTGTTGCCATGGAAATGATGTGTCAAGAAAATATCAAAGAAGACATGCACATTGTTCATCTTTTCCATTTACTTCTAACTGATATTGCCCAACCATACACCAATCACTGAATTTAAAATATTTACGTATTTTATTATTTTCTGGTAAATAAGGTTTTACTTGGTTCAAAACAGTTTCTAGTTCTCAATGAGGCACAAATTATATATGATGACTAGACCTGAATTTCACCAAAAAAAACTTATGCCTAGATCTAAATTTAAGTTTAGAATGCAGTGATCTTTGAAATTTAAGTCTGGCTTAAAACTGACTGATCCAATGTCGTAAGTCTAGACATAACCAAAGAATTGCCTTGGTAAAACAGAGACCATGCCTGAATTTCACCAGCATATCTAAAGTTTGGATTAAACTTAATCATGATGACATGGCAAATTATGTAAGCATGAGCAAAATGAGCATAATTAGCTTATTTTCATGCTCAACATTAATATTAACGTACCATTTTATTCATAACATCATACATAATTATATGAAAATAATAAAAAATAATTGCATACATTTTTATATTTGTTTCAAGGTGGCGCTCTACAGTTTCGTACTTTGCATAGGATTAGAATTTTAAAGAAAAATAATTTCCCTGGCTTTCCTTACTGGTTATACTGGCTATTTAAAAATGACCTTGTATATCTTAGGTATAGTTTGAATAACCTTTAGTTCCCTTTATTTTGGTGTATGATTGATGTGTGTAATATGGGTTATAGAGTATATAGCTTGGCCTTACTCAAGATGTGCACCTTTCAAAAAAGTGCTAGCTCCACTTGGTCATTTTCATCACCTGAACTTCAGAGGTAAATTGTACAAAAAAGAGCTGATAACTTTTTTACATTTTATATATTTAAGTAATTCATTCATTGCAATTTCAAAAGTTGGTATTGTCTAGTCTGGCAAAATTCATTTTCCCTATTTTAATAGCTGCTATGGATAGTGTACTTTAGATAATTCAGGCTGCTTTTTGAGCATAAGGGAGCAGTCATTTTAGATAGCAGTGTGCTTAGATCATGTAAAATTTCCAAAAGTACAATATCCAAAAGAAATATCATCCACATTACATTAATGCAGCATAGAGGATTGCCAACATTCTCTCTATTGTGCATGTTTTAAATGCAAACAACTTACCTTACATACGTAATTCTCTCAAAAGTACATAATAACTAGTGAGTGCCCCCATAGCCATAACATAGGCATATCTACACACTCATATCTTAACATAGCCATACGTTACATAGCCATATCTTATATAGCCATCACATAGCCATATCTTACACAATCATATCTTACATAGCCATATCATACATAGCCATAACATAGCCATATCTTTCATAGCCATATCTTACACAGCCATAACATAGCCACATCTTTCATAGCCATATCTAGCTTAGCAACATCTTACAAAGACATATCTTACATAGCCATAACATACAAAGCCATATCTTACATAGCCATATCATACATAGCCATGTCTTACACAGCCATAACATAGCCTTATCTTACACAGTCATAACATAGCCATATCTTTCATAGCCATATCTTACACAGCCATAATATAGCCATATCTTTCACAGGTATATCTAACTTAGCAATATCTTACAAAAACATATCTCACATAGCCATAACATAGCTATATCTTTCATAACCATATTTAACATAGCCATATCTTACACAGCCATATCTTTCATAGCCATATCTTACATAGCCATGACATAGCTATATCTAACATAGCCATAATATAGCCATATCTTCCAAAGCCATATTTAACATAGCCATATCTTACAAAGTCATATCTTACATAGCCATAACATAGGCAGATCTTACACAGCCATATCTTACATAGCCATATTTTACATAACCATATCTTACACAGCCACATCTTCCATAGCCATATCTTCCATAGCCATATCTCACACAGCCTTATTTAAAATAGCCATATCTTACATAGCCATATTTAACATAGCCATATCATACATAGCCATAACATAGCCACATCTAACAAAGCCATATTTAACATATCCATATCATCTTACAAAGCCATATCTTACATAGCCATATCATACACAGCCATATCTTACATACTCATATCTTACATAGACATAACATAACCAAATTTTACACAGCCTTATCTAACAGCCATATCTTATATAACCATATCATACAAAACCATATCTTACATAGTCACATCTTACATAGCCATATTTGACATAGCAATATCTTACATAGCCATATTTTACATAGCCATAACATTGCCATATCTTACAGAGCCATATCTGACATAGCAATATCTTACATAGCCATATTTTACATAGCCATAATATAGCTATATCTTACACAGCATATCTCACATAGCCATATCATACATAGCCATATCTAACTTAGCCATATCGTACATAGCCATATCTAACATACCAATATCTAACATGGCCATATTTTACACAGTCATAACATAGCCATACCTTACAAAGCCATATCTTACATAGCCATAACATTACCATATCTTACATAACCATATCTTACACAGCCATATCTTACACAGCCATATCTAACATAGCCATATTTAACATATCCATAACATAGCCATATCTTAAATAGCCATATCTTACACAGCCATATCTTACATAGCCATATCTAACATAGCCATATCTTACACAGTCATATTTAACATAGCCATATCTCACAGAGCCATATCTTACATAGTCATATTTTACATAACCATATCTTACATAACCATCTTACATAGCCATGTCTAACATAGCCACATCTTACATAGCAATATCATAGATAGCAATATCATACATAGCAATATCTTACATAGCCATATTTTACATAGCCATAACATAGCCACATCTTACACAGCCATACCTTACATAGAAATGTCTTACATAGCCATATCTAACATAGCCATATCATACACAGCCATATCCTATATAGCAAAACAGAGCCATAACATAGCCATATCTTACACAGCCATATCTTACATAGCCATATCTAACATAGCCATAGCTAACATAGCCTTATCATACACAGCCATATCTTAGATAGCCAAATCTTACATAGCCATTACATAGCCAAATCTTACATAACCATGACTTACATAGCCATATCATACATAGCAATATCTCAAATAGCCATATCATACATAGCCATATCTTACACAGCCATATCTTACATACCCACATCTAACAGCCATATTGTACACAACCATATCTTACATAGCTATATCATAGATAGCCATATCATACATAGCCATATCATACTTGGCCATATCATACACAGCTATGTTTTACATAGCCATATCTTACACAGCCATATCTTACAAAGCCATGTCTTACATAGCCATATCTAACATAGCCATATCTAACACAGCCATCTCATACACAGCCATATCTCACATAGCCATATATTACATAGTCATATCTTACAAAGCCATATCATACATAGCCATATTTTACATAGCCATATCTTGCATAGCCATATCTAACATAGCAATATCTTACATAGCCATATCTTACATAGCCATATCATACATAGCAATATCTTACATAGCCATATTTTACATAGCCATAACATAGCCATATCTTACACAGCCATATCTTACATAGCCATATCCTACATAGCCATACTGTACACAGACATATCATACACACCCATATCTTACATAGCCATGTCTTACATAGCCACATCTTACAACACAATATCTTACATAACAATATCTTACACAGCCATATTTTACATAGCCATAACATAGCCATATCTTACACAGCCATATCTTACATAGCCATATCTCACATAGCCATATCGTACACAGCCGTATCATACACAGCCATATCCTACATAGCCATAGCTAACATAGCCATATCATACACAGCCATATCTTACATAGCCATATCTTACTTAGCCATATTTAACATAGCCATATTTTACACATCATAACATAGCCATATCTTTCAAAGCCATATCTTACATAGCCATATCTAACATAGCAATACCTTAAATAGCCATATCATACATAGCCATATCTTACACAGATATATCTTACATAGCCATATCTTACAAAGGCATATCATATGTAGCCATATCTTATACAGCCATATCATACATAGCCATCTCTAACATAGCCGTATCATACATAGCCATATCTTACATAGCCACATTGAACAAAGCCATATCATACACAGCCATATCTTACATAGCCATATCATACATAGCCGTATCTTACATAGCCATGTCTTACATAGCCATATCTAACATAGCAATATCTTACATAGCCATATCTTATAGGGATCGTCCTGGGCTTCACCAATGTCGCAAATTGCGATTTTTTTCCTTATTGGCGACAAAAATATCCCATCTGGCGATTTTTTTGGCGACAGACTTTTTGGTTATTTAATTTGTAGATACAATCATAGATTTGGACTGGATAAATTAAAAGGGAGAACGAAAGGAAGCCACAAACTTGACTAAGCAATGCATTGGAATCAATCTGTTACACAAACAATCCTTTGTTCATATTGACAACCCCATCTTTACAGTGCATTGTTACATCATAATCTGCTTATGCTGACATCTGGGCTGAGTATGCTGTGATACAGTCAATCATGCTACCGAACTATACCTACAACTGACCGACTTCTGAAGACGCGAATAGAACAGATACAATTAATTGAATGGCTAAATCTTCTGTTGGTTTTTTTTTTTTGTTTGTTTTTTTTTACATATACCAGTACAATAGTTTTGCTGAACCTTCATAGAAAACTGATAACCTTTGAAGTACCGACTACTGTGTATAAATACAAAGCAAATGGAAAAATCTCAATCACAATTATGTCTGTCGCCAGTGCAGCATTTTACTCATTTATCTTTTCCTTTTGCCATCAATCCGTGTTACGGCTGCTGAGACTTAAACTCCGAAACAAGAAATAGCACAAAACAAAAACAACAACCAGTTTTGCATAATTAATAATAATTATTTATTTCTCAAAATACAAGAGTGAAAGAATCTCTAAATTGGGTGTGAATTTATGCTTATATATACGGTCCAATATTGCCAGGTGTTGATTCGTGTAAGTTTCATTCGTGGGAATGTAGATCCTATTTTGTTTGTCGAGAAAATTTATACAGCATTCAGTGATCATTCTTGGGATTTAGGAAGCAATTCACTACAAGCTTTGTTAAGCTAGCCATAAGTGGGGGGGGGCTGCTGATAGACTACTGGTGTCACCTGTCAGTGCTGTGGACTGTGAACGTGGATTCAGTAAGATGAACCTCATAAAAACTGACATCAGAAATAAACTCTGCATCTCATCTCTCGAGAATTTCATGAGAATCAGCATGTACAGATGTGAAAAATTAGACTTTGAAACTGCATTCAACAAGTGGGCAGCCCTAAAATTGCGACGGATCTTCATGTAACACTTTGTAACATTTTGTTAATGCTTGTTGTAATTAAAGAATTAAGTAACCCATCTTTTGTAATTTTCATTGCCTGTTACCTTAATAGACTAAATTAACACTTGGAAAAATGTACACTACTTGTTCTGGCGACACTTTTTGAAAATTGGCGACAAAATATTGAGGTTGGCGATTTTTTTGGCGACAGCCTTTTAAAAGCCAGGACCATCCCTGTCTTACATAGCCATAACATAGCTATATCTTACAAAGGCATATCCTACACAGCCATATCTTACATAGCCACATCTTACATAGCCATACCTTACACAGCCATAGCATAGCCATATCAAAAACAGCCAAATCTTATATAGCCATATCTTAAATAGCCTTATCATACATAGCCATATCTTACATAGCCATATCTAGCATAGCAAAATCTTACATAGCCATATCATGCATAGCAACATCTTACATAGCCATATCATACATAGCCATATCTTACATAGCAATATCTTAGACAGACATATTTTACATAGGCATAACATAGCCATCTCTTACAAAGCCATATCTAACATAGCCATATCTTACATACCCATGCCTTACATAGCCATATCTAACATAGCCATATCATACACAGAAATATCTGACATAGCCATATCCTACATAGCCATGTCTTACATAACCACATCTTACATAGCAATATCTTACATAGCAATATCTTACATAGCCATATTCTACATAGCCATAATATAGCCATATCTTCCATAGCCATATCTTACATAGCCATATCATACACAGCCATATCTTACATAGCCATGTCTTACATAGCCATATCTAACATAGCCATAGCTAACATAGCCATATCACACACAGCCATATGTTACATAGATATATTTTACACATCCATAACATAGCCATATCTTTCAAAGCCATATCTTACATAGCCATATGCAACATAGCAATACCTTAAATAGCCATATCATACATAGCCATATCTTACACAGCCATATCTTACATAGCCATATCTTACAAAGGCATATCATATGTAGCCATATCTTAAACAGCCATATCATACATAGCCATATCTAACATAGCCATATCTAACATAGCCATATCATACATAGCCATATCTTACATAGCCACATCTGACATAGCCACATCTTACATAGCCATATCTTACATAGCCATACCTTACACAGCCATATTTTACATAGCCATAACATAGCCATATATTACATAGCCAAAACTAACATAGCAATACCTTACATAGCCATATTTTACATAACATTAACATAGCCATATCTTACACAGCCATATCTTTCATAGCCATATCCTACATAGCCATACTGTACACAGCCATATCATACACTCCCATATCTTACATAGCCATGTCTTACATAGCCATATCTAGCATAGCAATATCTTACATAGCCATATCATACATAGCCATATCTTAAATAGCCTTATCATACATAGCCATATCTTACATAGCCATATCTAGCATAGCAATATCTTACATAGCCATATCATACATAGCAACATCTTACATAGCCATATCATACACAGCCATATCTTACATAGCCATATATTACATAGTCATATCTTACAAAGCCATATCATACATAGCCATATTTTACATAGCCATATCTTACATATCCATATCTAACATAGCAATATCTTACATAGCCATATCATACATAGCCATATCTTACATAGCCATATCATACATAGCAATATCTTACATAGCCATATTTTACATAGCCATAACATAGCCATATCTTACACAGCATATCTTACATAGCCATATCCTACATAGCCATACTATACACAGCCATATCATACACACCCATATCTTACATAGCCATGTCTTACATAGCCACATCTTACAACACAATATCTTACATAACAATATCTTACACAGCCATATTTTACATAGCCATAACATAGCCATATCTTACACAGCCATATCTTACATAGATTAATCTCACATAGCCATATCGTACACAGCCGTATCATACACAGCCATATCTTACATAGCCATAGCTAACATAGCCATATCATACACAGCCATATCTTACATAGCCATATCTTACTTAGCCATATTTAACATAGCCATATTTTACACATCATAACATAGCCATATCTTTCAAAGCCATATCTTACATAGCCATATCTAACATAGCAATACCTTAAATAGCCATATCATACATAGCCATATCTTACACAGATATATCTTACATAGCCATATCATACAAAGGCATATAATATGTAGCCATATCTTATACAGCCATATCATACATAGCCATATCTAACATAGCCGTACCATACATAGCCATATCTTACACAGCCATATCTTACATAGCCACGTTGAACAAAGCCATATCATACACAGCCATATCTTACATAGCCATATCATACATAGCCATATCTTACATAGCCATGTCTTACAAAGCCATATCTAACATAGCAATATCTTACATAGCCATATCTAACATAGCCATAACATAGCCATATCTTACAAAGGCATATCCTACACAGCCATATCTTACACAGCCACATCTTACATAGCCATACCTTACACAGCCATAGCATAGCCATATCATACACAGCCAAATCTTATATAGCCATATCTTAAATAGCCTTATCATACGTAGCCATATCTTACATAGCCATATCTAGCATAGCAATATCTTACATAGCCATATCATATATAGCAACATCTTACATAGCCATATCATACATAGCCATATCTTACATAGCAATATCTTAGACAGCCATATTTTACATAGGCACAACAGAGACATCTCTTACAAAGCCATATCTTACATAGCCATATCTTACATACCCATGCCTTACATAGCCATATCTAACATAGCCATATCATACACAGCCATATCTGACATAGGAATATCCTACATAGCCATGTCTTACATAACCACATCGTACATAGCTATATCTTACATAGCAATATCTTACATAGCCATATTTTACATAGCCATAATATAGCAATATCTTCCACAGCCATATCTTACATAGCCATATCATACACAGCCATATCATAGACAGCCATATCTTACATAGCCATGTCTTACATAGCCATATATAACATAGCCATAGCTAACATAGCCATATCACACACAGCCATATGTTACATAGATATATTTTACACATCCATAACATAGCCATATCTTTCAAAGCAATATCTTACATAGCCATATGTAACATAGCAATACCTTAAATAGCCATATCATACATAGCCATATCTTACACAGCCATATCTTACATAGCCATATCTTACAAAGGCATATCATATGCAGCCATATCTTATACAGCCATATCATACATAGCCATATCTTACATAGCCACATTGAACAAAGCTACATCATACACAGCCATATCTTACATAGCCATATCATACATAGCCATATCTTACATAGCCATGTCTTACATAGCCATGTCTAACATAGCAATATCTTACATAGCCATATCTTACAAAGCCATAACATAACCATATCTTACAAAGGCATATCCTACACAGCCATATCTTACATAGTCACATCTTGCATAGCCATGCCTTACACAGCCATAACATAGCCATATCATACACAGCCAAATCTTACATAGCCATATCTTAAATAACCATATCATACATAGCCATATCTTACATAGCCATATGTAACATAGCAATATCTTACATAGCCATATCATACATAACAACATCTTATATAGCCATATCATACATAGCCATATCTTACATAGTAATATCTTAGACAGCCATATTTTACATAGGCATAACATAGCCATATCTTACAAAGCCATATCTTACATAGCCATATCTTACATAGCCATATCATACACAGCCATATCATATACAGCCATATCTTACATACCCATGTCTTACATAGCCATATCTAACATAGCCATATCATACACAGATATGTCTGACATAGCCATATCCTACATAGCCATGTCTTACATAGCAATATCTTACATAGCAATATCTTACATAGCCATATTTTACATAGCCATAACATAGCCATATCTTCCACAGCCATATCTTACACAGCCATATCATACACAGCCATATCTTACATAGCCATGTCTTACATAGCCATATCTAACATAGCCATAGCTAACATAGCCATATCATACACAGCCATATCTTACATAGCCATATTTTACACATCCATAACATAGCCATATCTTTCAAAGCCATATCTAACATAACAGTACCTTAAATAGCCATATCATACATAGCCATATCTTACACAGCCATATCTTACAAAGGCATATCATATGTAGCCATGTCTTATACAGCCATATCATACATAGCCATATCTAACATAGCCATTCATACACAGCCATATCTTACACAGCCATATCTTACATAGCCACATCGAACAAAGCCATATCATGGTTTTGAAAACAAGAAGGCCGCTATCACTTAACCGGCTTGAAGCAGCTGTTCCGGTTTTTAGTGCCGCTTTCATGATATTTGTGCTTGTTGCCTGTTTTCGTCTTCGTTATTGTGTTCATTATGTATTGGCTGTTAAATTCATATGTGTTTCTTCATCTCCTTGTTTTGGAAACGAGAATAATTATACTTTTTCTCAGCTGTCTTGATCCACTGTTTCTGAACAAACTGCCATCATGCGATACATGCCAGTTAACCCGTTTATGCTACGATGGACCCTCATTAATTGCTTTAAATGTTCACTCCTTGGCTCTCCACACTACATTGTGCTCTAGACTAAACGAACTGGGACTACATTCGTCATTACCTAAATATAAACAGAAGCGAAAAAAGAAACATTGTTTCAAAGCTGGCTGGCGTAGAACAGGAAGAAGAATTCTAGTTATCTCCCTTATTTCGGCACAACCATTTAAAACAATTTCGACCATTAATTTTGATAACCTAATTCAAATCCCAATTAATTCATCAACCTTTGTGTCAACTATCCAAGAAATACCTCTGCGCATTGTATTATTCAATGCCCAGTCAGTAGGACCACCAGAAAAGCGCACAGAAATAGTTAATTTTATCAACGACCAAAATGTTGACATATTTTTCCTGACAGAAACATGGCTAAAAACATCAGGCGATGAGCCCATGTGTGCAGATCTAACACCCACTGGTTACTCCATCAAGTCATTACCCCGTAATTCTCGTGGAGGTGGAATCGCTGTCATCACAAAGAACTCCATGATAAAACATCTTAACTATACCACAACATTCAATTTCGACCACACATCATTTGAACTAGTCCAAACCACACTCACACTGGAGCAAAGGTCAGTCCATTTTCTGCCTATACCACCCTCCTCCTAGTAGAAAAAACAAGCTGATTGACTCTTGCCTTTTTGGAGCAGTTTCTGAATCTCCTGGACTATGGAAATTCGATAGGTGGCAACCTGATTATTCTTGGAGATTTCAACTTTCACTTTGACTGTCCTGGAAACTCAAATACATCAAAACTCATAGATTCTATTAATGTTTTCAACTTCAAACAGTCAGTTAACCAACCCACCCATAAACATGGTCACATTTTAGACTGGATTCTTCACAGACCTGATGATAACATTCTACGGTCCTCCCTGGTATCCCATGACCTTGCATCAGATCACCTATGCATTATATGCCATCTTGACGTATCAGTCCCTAACCCTCCACCTTTATCTGCTTCTAAGCAAAACCTCCGTATGATAAATAGAACCAAACTAATGCACGACATCCAAGCTAACCTAACAACTTGCTTACCTCCTACCACAGAACAACTCAATAACTGTCTGCGTTCATTACTTGACAAACATGCCCCAGCTACCAAGTGCAGAGTATCAATTCAAAAGTGTTCTCCATGGTATAGCAGTATTAGGGACCAGCTTCGCACTGCTAAAAGAGACCACTGTAAAGCTGAGAGGCTCTGGCTTTCCACCAGACTCACTATTCATAAGCAAATCTATGAAGTCGCTAAGAAGAATATCACAAATATAGTCCATGCAGCGAAATCAGCCCACTACACTACTAAGATCATGGAAAGTTCCAGCTGCAAAGAGCTCTTCGAGATTACTAACAAGCTAATGTCAAGGAATAAATCAACACCACTTCCAACTACCTTCTCTCCAGTCAACCTTCCGGACATGTTTGCAAATTTCTTCCGTGACAAAGTACAAACCATTAGAGATAAGCTTGACACCACAATTTCAGTTGACTCATCGTCACCATACAGTTGGGATACAGAATTTGAGCAGCAACCATTAGCAGCATTTGAACCAGTCTCTATGGATTTCATGCATACAATCGTGATGAAGAGTGCACCAAAGTCATGTGAACTTGATCCAATTCCAACATCACTGCTGCTTGAGCGCTTAGATCCAGTATTGCCTTCACTAACTGATGTTATTAATACCTCTCTCTCATCTGGGGAATTCCAATCATTTTTTAAAACTGCCATTGTAAAGCCTCTGCTGAAGAAACCAACACTAGACCATAATGACTTAAAGAACTACTGCCCAGTTTCTAATCTCCCATTCATTTAAAAAATCTTATTATAGGTTGTTCTATCCCAGCTTGTATCTCATCTAAATTCAAATAGTCTTTTTAGCAATGTACAATCTGCATATCGCCCTTGCCACAGTACTGAAACTACTCTTCTAAAAGTAGTTAGTGTCATTCTCTATGCGTTGGATAGCGGAAAGATTACAGTCCTCACCCTCCTTGATTTGTCTGCAGCATTTGACACAATAGACCATGATATATTACTTCACCATCTCCAGCATGTATTTTGCATTCATGATACAGCCTTACTGTGGTTCAAGTCCTACTTGGTCAACAGGGCACAAATTGTATCTGCAAATGGAATACACTCCAGCCCAGTTCATCTATGTTGTGGTGTTCTACAGGGGTCTGTTCTTGGACCTGTTCTCTTCATTATGTACACTCAGTCGCTCTCAAGTGTCATAAATCATCATCCAGTTTCTCACCAATTGTACGCTGATGACACCCAAATATACAAATCTAGCCACCCAACTGAAGTTGATGCTACCATCCAAGGTGTAGAGAGGTGCATTTCTGATGTGAAATCATAGATGACTTGTAACAAGCTGCAAATGAATGATGATAAAACTGAGGCCATTCTGATCACAACACAAAGACTTTCTCATTCACATCCTTTACCTCAAACAATAAATATCAGCAACGCCAACATTAAATTCACACAAACAGTACGAAACCTAGGTGTTACTCTGGAAAGTACTCTGACATTGCACCAACATGTCATGAACATATGCAAGGCTGCATATCTTGAGCTGAGACACATCAGCTCAATTCGCAAATATCTTTCAGTTGATGCCACTAAAACACTTGTGTGTTCATTAGTACTTTCAAGACTGGACTATTGTAACTCAATTCTGTCTGGTTCATCTCAATATCTCCTCCAGAAACTTCAAAAAGTTCAAAACACGGATCATGCTTAGTGTACCACGATCAGAGCACACCTCCCTGCTGCTCTGTACCCTATACTGGCTATCCATTCGATCCAGAATCAAACACAAATTTTTTTCTCTGTGCTATGTTTCACTGTCGGACTCTAGTCCAACATACCTATCTGACCTCACCCATGTGTACACACCAGCAAGATACTTACGCTCCTCTTCTGACAATTGTATACTCATTATTCCCACTATGAAAACAAAGTCATATGGACAGCATTCTTTTGCAAACCAGGGCCCAGCAACGTGGAATGAATTGCCCACTGAACTTAGACACAAAGACACTTAGATGGCTATGTCTTCCATAGGCATATCTAACATAGCATATCATACACAGCGATATCTTACATAGCCATATCTTACATAGCCATATCATACATAGCCATATCTTACATAGCCATGTCTTACATAGCCATATCTAACATAGCAATATCTTACATAGCCATATCATACATAGCCATATCTTATATAGCCATATCATACATAGCAATATCTTACATAGCGATATCTTACATAGCCATAACATAGCCATATCTTACATAGCCATATCATACATAGCCATATTGTACACAGCCATATCATACACAGCCATATCTTACATAGCCATGTCTTAATTGTCACATCTTACATAGTAATACCTTACATAGCCATAACATAGCCATATCTTACTCAGCCATATCTTACATAGCCATATCATGCACAGCCATATCATACACAGCCATATCTTACATAGCCATGTTTTACATAGCCATAGCTAACATAGCCATATCTTACATAGCCATATTTAACATAGCCATATTTACACATCCATAACATAGCCATATCTTTCAAAGCCATATCTTACATAGCCATATCTAACATAGCAATACCTTAAATAGCCATATCATACATAGCCATATCTTACACAGATATATCTTACACAGCCATATCTTACAAAGGCATATCATACGTAGCCATAGCTTATACAGCCATATCATACATAGCCATATCTAATATAGCCATATCATACATAGCCATATCGTACACAGCCATATCTTACATAGCCACATTGAACAAAGCCATATCATACACAGCCATATCTTACATAGCCATATCATACATGGCCATATCTTACATAGACATGTCTTATATAGCCATATCTAACATAGCAATATCTTATATAGCCATATTTTACATAGCCATAACATAGCCATATTTTACAAAGGCATATCTTACACAGCCATATCTTACATAGCCATATCTTACATAGCCACATCTTCCATAGCCATATCTTATATAGCCATACCTTACACAGCCATATTTTACATAGGCATAACATAGCAAT
Organism: Sinohyriopsis cumingii; assembly: GCA_028554795.2. NCBI lineage: Eukaryota > Metazoa > Mollusca > Bivalvia > Unionida > Unionidae > Sinohyriopsis > Sinohyriopsis cumingii. The sequence continues at coordinate 3,532 of JAPYKE020000662.1, read as the reverse complement.
ATCTTACATAGCCATATCTAACATAGCAATATCTTACATGGCCATATTTTACATAGCCATAACATAGCCATATATTACAAAGGCATATCATACACAGCAATATCTTACACAGCCATATCTTACATAGCCACATTTTATACAGCCATAGCATAGCCATATCTTATAAAGGCATATCTTACACAGCCATATCTTACATAGCCATATCTTAAACAGACACATCTGACATAGCCACATCGTACATAGCCATATCTTACATAGCCATATGTTACACAGCCATATTTTACACAGCCATAACATAGCCATATCTTACAATGGCAAATCATACACAGCCATATCTTACACAGCCATACTGTATATATCCATATCTTGCATAGCCATATCTAACATATCCTTATCATTTACAGCCATATCTTACATAGCCATATCATACATAGCCATATCTTACATAGCCATATCTTACATAGCCATATCATACAAAGGCATATCATACATAACCATATCTTACACAGCCATATCTTACATAGCCATATCGTACATAGCTATATCTTACATAGCTATATCATACATAGCCATATCATACATAGCCATATCCAACATAGCCATAGCATAGCCATATCTTACATAGCCATATCTTACACAGCCATATCTTACATAGCCATATCTTACACAGCCATATCTAACAGAGCAATATCTTACATAGCCATATCTTACAAAGGCATATCATACATATCCATATCTTACATAGCCATATCTAACATAGCCATATCATACATAGCCATATCTTACATAGCCATATCTCACATTGCCATATCTAACATAGCCATACCATACATAGCCATATCTTACATAGCCATGTCTTACATAGCCATATCTAACATAGCAATATCTTACATAGCCATATTTTACATAGCCATAACATAGCCATATCTTTTAAAGGCATATCTTACACAGCCATATCTTACATAGCTATATCTTACATAGCCACATTTGACATAGCCACAGCTTAAATAGCCATGTCTTACAGAGCAATAAATTACATATCCATATCTTACACAGCCATATTTTACATAGCCATATCAGAGCCATATCTTACATAGCCATATATAATATAGCAATATCTTACATAGCCATATCTTACAAAGGCATATCTTACACAGCCATACCTTACATAGCCATATCTTACACAGCCATGTTTTACATAGCCATAACATAGCCATATCTTACATAGCCATATCTAACATAGCAATATCATACATAGCCATATTTTACATAGCCATAACATAGCCAGATCTTACAAAGGGATATCTTACACAGCCTAGTCTTACATAGCCATATCTTAGATAGCAATATCTTACATAGCCACATTTTCCTTAGTGATAACATAGCCATATCTTACACAGCCATATCTTACATAGCCATGTTACAAAGGGATATCATACGTAGCCATATCTTATACAGCCATATGGTACATAGCCATATCTAACATAGCCGTATCATACATAGCCATATCTTACACAGCCATATCTTACATAGCCACATTGAACAAAGCGATATCATACACAGCCATATCGTACATAGCCATATCATACATAGCCATATCTTACATAGCCATGTCTTACATAGCCATATCTAACATAGCAATATCTTACATAGCCATATCTTACAAAGCCATAGCATAACCATATCTTACAAAGGCACATCCTACACAGCCATATCTTATATAGTCACATCTTGCATAGCCATACCTTACACAGCCATAACATAGCCATATCATACACAGCCAAATCTTACATAGCCATATCTTAAATAGCCATATCATACATAGCCATATCTTACATAGCCATATCTAACATAGCAATATCTTACATAGCCATATCATACATAACAACATCTTATATAGCCATATCATACATAGCCATATCTTACATAGTAATATCTTAGACAGCCATATTTTACATAGGCATAACATAGCCATATCTTACAAAGCCATATCTTACATAGCCATATCGTACACAGCCATATCATATACAGCCACATCTTACATACCCATGTCTTATATAGCCATATCTAACATAGCCATAGCTAACATAGCCATATCATACACAGCCATGTCTGACATAGCCATATCCTACATAGCCATGTCTTACATAACCACATTTTACATAGCAATATCTTACATAGCAATATCTTACATAGCCATATTTTACATAGCCATAACATAGCCATATCTTCCACAGCCATATCTTACATAGCCATATGTTACAAAGGCATATCATATGTAGCCATATCTTAAACAGCCATATCATACATAGCCATATCTTACACACCCATATCTTACATAGCCATATCTTACAAAGGTATATCATATGTAACCATATCTTAAACAGCCATATCATACATAGCCATATCTAACATAGCCATACCTAAGATAGCCATATCATACATAGTCACATCTTACATAGCCACACCTGACATAGCCACATCTTACATAGCCATATCTTACATAGCCATACCTTACACAGCCATATTTTACACAGCCATAACATAGCCATATCTTACATAGCCATAACTAACATAGCAATATCTTACATAGCCATATTTTACATAGCCATGTCTTACATAGCTATATCTAACATAGCAATATCTTACATAGCCATATCATACATAGCCACATCTTACCTAGCCATATCATACATAGCCATATCTTACATAGCAATATCTTACACAGCCATAACATAGCCATATCTTACACAGCCATATCTTACATAGCCATGTCTTATATAGCCACATAAAACATAGCAATATCTTACATAGCCATATTTTATATAGCCATAACACAGCCACATCTTACACAGGCATATCTTACATAGCCATATCGTACACAACCATATCATACACAGCCATATCTTACATAGCCATATCTAACATAGCCATAGCTAACATAGCCATATCATACACAGCCATATCTTACATAGCCATATTTTACACATCCATAACATAGCCATATCTTTCAAAGCCATATCTTACATAGCAATATCTAACATAGCAATACCTTAAATAGCCATATCATACATAGCCATATCTTACACAGCCATATCTTACATAGCTATATCTTACAAAGACATATCATACGTAGCCATATCTTAAACAGCCGTATCATACATAGCCATATCTAACATAGCCATATCATACATAGCCATATCTTACATAGCCACATCTGACATAGCCACATCTTACATAACCATATCTTACATAGCCATACCTTACACAGCCATATTTTACATAGCCATAACATAGCCATATCTTACATGGCCATATCTAACATAGTAATATCTTACATAGCCATATTCTACATAGCCATGTCGTACATAGCCATATCTAACATAGCCATACCATACATAGCCATATCTTACACAGCCGTATCTTACATAGCCATATCTAACATAGCAATATCTTACATAGCCATATCATACATAGCCACATCTTACCTAGCCATATCATACATAGCCATATCTTACATAGCAATATCTTA